>JAXQQM020088174.1:0-33820 GCA_034641835.2 Pinus albicaulis
TGGACTTCTAGATCACTGTGGACAATAGAACAAAGTGTACTCTAGTAGGAAGAGGCACCATATATTTTCAGACGGAAGCAGGAACCAGCACCAGCACTACTAACGTATTGCATGTGCCAGGAATAGGTATGAACCTAAATTTAATGTCCCAGTTACAAGACAAGGGATATGATGTATACTTCGTAGGAAAGAAAGTTTATGTCAAGTACCCTAGCTGGAAGAAGGTAAGGCAAATTGGAGCTCGGAGCAACAGGTTATACAGGTTGCAGATCGATTCTCCAATAGCACTAATAGGCAGTGATAATAACAGTGGGAAGGAGTTGAACGAATTATGGCACAGGAGGATGGGACATTTACACCATGGAGCACTAAGGATGCTCAGAGAAACAGTAATAGAAGTTCCAGTTCTTAGCACAGATCACGATGATGTGTGTAGAGGTTGCGTACTTGGGAAGTATGCAAAGGCAGTGTTTCCTAGAAGTGACAGCAGAGAAAATGGCGTGTTGGGATTGATACACTCAGATATTTGCGGCCCTATGTCCACCAGAGCTCTTAACGGTGGCGAGTATTTCATTACCTTTATTGATGATCATTTCAGAAAAACCTGGATCTACTTCTTAAAGACCAAGGATGAGGTCTTTGATCGGTTCAGAGAGTTCAAGGCTCTCATAGAAAACACGACAGGGAAAAAGATCAAGGTACTACGTTCAGAAAATGGTGGAGAATACACGGATAAAGACTTCACAAATTTCTACGTGAGGGAGGGTATCAAAAAAGAGTGGAAAGCTCCATATAGTCCACAGCAGAATGGGGTGGCGAAGCGGAAGAACAGAACAATAGTCGAGGTTGCAAAGGCTATGTTGTATAACCACGATCTGCCTAGATTTTTATGGAAAGAGGCATGCAATACAACGATGTACATTAAAAATAGAACTTCTCATAAAGCATTGGGGAAGAAAACGCCAAAGGGGGTCTTCACAAGGAAGAAGCTGGAAGTAAGTCATTTGAGGATATTCGTGAGTGTGGCTTATTGCCACATTCCAGATGAGAAGCGTAGTAAGTTGGATCAAACTGCAGATAAGGGGTACCTCGTAGGGTATAGCGAGACCTCAAAGGCATACAAGATCTACATTCCTAGCAACAAGAAGATTGTAGTAAGGCGAGATGTAAAGTTCATGGAAGACAGAGCTTTCAGAAGATCTTGAGAGATGCCTATAGGTGCTCATAAGCAAATGTTCCGTTAGTCCAACAGCAGCAGCGATAGCAGGTACGACAAGCAGGAGGACAGTTACAAGGATCAAGTACAATGATCAGTACCAGTATATCCTCAGGAGTAGGAGATCTAGGGAGTTCTTAGCAGACGGAACAGCAAGAACAGGAGGAGGAACTTATTGAACCTCCCACCACTAGTGGTAGAACCATTAGGGAAGTGCGTCAGACCTTGAGGGACGCAGAGGAGTTCGTCTGAGCTCCTAGAACAGACAAGAGGTAGCACAGGCAGCCTAACATATACCAAGCCTTGGTAGCCCAGGTTGCAGAACCCTCCGTCTTTCAGGAAGCCGCACAGCATTAGGTGTGGGTGGATGCCATGGTAGAAGAATACAGTTCTATCATGACTAATGATGTTTGGGAGGTAGTGCCTAGACCAGAGGATAGATCAGTTGTAGGTTCCAAATGGATCTACAAGATCAAGTACACTACAAATGGCAGTGTGGAGAAGTACAAGGATAGATTCGTGGCAAAGGGGTATGCACAGAAAGAAGGGATAGACTATGAGGATACCTTCGCCTCAATTGCCAGATATACCTCTATTAGATCCGTCATATCCCTAGCAACACAGATGGGATGGGAGATTCAGCAGATGGACATCAAGACAACATTCTTAAACGGGGCGATAGAAGAAGAGGTGTCTATCGAGCAGCCTAAAGGCTTCGAGACTCGTGAGAAGCGCACTCATGTATGCAGGTTGAAGAAATCCCTATACAGGCTCAAGCAGGGACCCAGAGCATGGTATGGTCGAATTCACAGTTATTTGCAGCAATTGGGATTCATCAAGAGTGATGTAGATCCCAATCTCTACTACTTGATGGTGGAGAATGAGCCTCTCATTCTGATTTTGTATGTGGATGACCTGTTTTTAACAGGATCATCAGGACTCATAAAGGATTGCAAAAGGAACCTTGAAGCAGAAGTCGACATGAAAGATATGGGGTTGTTGCACTATTTTCTAGGATTGGAAGTATGGCAGAAGAATGGGGAGATCTTCCTTTGGAAAAAGAGATATGCTACAGATATTCTGAAGAGATTCAGAATGCAAGATTGTCGACCCATGGCAACGCCCATGATCGCCAATTGGAAGAAGATAAATGCATCAGGGGACAAGGAAGTCGACCCCACCTTGTACAGACAGCTCATTGGGTCGCTCATGTATCTGGTCAACACTAGGCCAGACATCTGTTTCACGGTCAATACCCTTAGTCAGTTCATGGTGGAACCGAAAAGGGTACATTGGGCAGCAGCTAGACACATTCTTAGATATGTGCGTGGGACAGTCACATATGGGTTGAAATATACTCGAGGAGATGATGTCAGATTGAGTGGATTCACAGATGCAGATTGGGCAAGTAGTTCAGTGGACAGGAAAAGTACCTCCGTGTACTGCTTCAGTGTTGGATCGGGGATGGTCTCTTGGTGCAGCAGGAAGCATAAGTCAGTAACATTGAGCTCAGCAGAAGTTGAATATATGGCAGCCAGCATAGCTACGTGCGAAGCTATATGGCTTAGGAAACTGTTAGTGATTTTGTTCAAGAAGAAGATGGGAGCGACAATTGTTTACTGTGATAATTAGAGGTGCATAAAACTCTCTAAGAAGCTAGTATTTCATGATAGGTCGAAACACATTGATATCAGATGTCATTTCATTTGACTGTGTTCTGCGTGGGACAGTCCAGCTGCAGTGTGTTCCCACAGGAGATTAGGTAGCAAACGTACTCGCGAAAGCTCTAGGAAGAGCTAAGTTCATCCAGTGTACGGAACAGATGGGTATTCTAGAGAACCCATTTCAGTAGCAGAAACAGATGGATTCTCAATTGCAGCAACAGTAGATGAGAGGGAGTTGCAGTGCAAATGCAGTAGTTGGCAGCAGTACAGCAAGGTCAGCAGCAACACAGATGCAGTGCAGAATCAGAGTTGCGCAGCAGTTGGTGGGCAACAGTAGCCAGACATCAACAGCGCAGCAGGAGATGGTGGAGAATCTGAGTATTGCTATCAGGAGGGCAGCAGTACTAGAGCACATTCCTCGCTAAGAGGGAGTGTTTATTTTTGTAGCATCGGATGTGCTCTAGCCTTGATATTTTGCAGAGAGGCTAACACACATGTATTCTCCAAGACCCATAAATCGTTTAGGGAATTTCCACCTAGAGATGGCTTAATTAAAATAATTAATCAGTTTTTAATATTTCCTAAGTCTAAACTTAGAAAATATGATTAATTAAAAGGTATTAATTTATTCATTTGCGAATCTTCTAGAAAAAGGCATGGATAGAGTCTTAGTTAATCTTAGCCATCGATTAAGTTTTAATCGTGGTCATTGAAGTCTCAACGAGAGGTTATAAGAAGAACTCGATGGGCACTTGGAGAACACATCAGTGCAGTTATTCAGTTGATTTTCTCAGTGGTTGAATTTCAGCAGAGGAGATAGAGCCAGTGGGTGAGTTGCAGGTGCGAGAGAGAGAGAGGGTATCAACAGTGGTCCGAGAGTGCAGGACAGATTCAGGAAGGGCCATCGTGAGGAAAGGCGCGGTACACCAGAACATTGCGCAGAGGGTGACGCAATGAGACCAGCGTAAGGGCAGAGGGCCTGTTTCATGGTCAGAATATCGATGTGGAGAGTGAGAAATCTGTTACTGAATTTCTCTCAGTATTTTCCCTCTATTTTGCTATCTGAATCTATGTACATGAATTAGTGCTAAATATTAATAAAGAAACCCTCATCTGCTACACTGGTTTTCCCGCATTGGGTTTTTCCAGGGACAAATGTCCAAAAGTAACTGTGTCAATATCTTTGTGTGTGTGCTAGAATTTCTCAAGTTTTTAGCATTTATTTTCCTCCTCGGTATTTATTTTGTGAAGGTTGCAATGTATATGTTTCGATATTTGCAGTATAAAACTGCAAATAATTTGTTTAATTAATTTAACAATAGAAAAATCGCCATCAGTATAGCAACAAGATTCCGGATTCGGAATTTTCACACTCCATCCTCTGCCTGAACAAGCTTACCAACAACTTCTGAATCCATATAGCTTCACACGTAGTTGTGCCAGCTGCCATATACTCTGCCTCTGTAGAGCTCAGTGCTACTAACTTCTACTTCTTGTTGCACCAAGAAACCATCCCTGATCCAATGTTGAAGCAGTACTAAGAGGTACTTTACTATCCACTGAACTGCCTGTCCAATTTGCATCTGTGAACCCACATAGTCTGACATCATCCCCTCGGGTATATTTCAACCCATAGTCTATTGTGTCGCACACATACCTCAAAATGTGCCTCGTTGTTGTCTAATGCACTCTCTTCGGTTCCACCATAAACTGACTAAGAGTATTGACCGCGAAGCAGATATTTGGCCTAGTGTTGACCAGATACATGAGAGAACTAATGAGTTGTCTATACAAGGTGGGGTCAACATCCTTGTCATTCGATGTGTCTATCTTCTTCCAGTTGGTGATCATGGGCGTAAACATGGGTCTACAATCCTAGATTCTGAATCTCTTCAAAATATCAGTAGCATATCTCCCTTGACCAAGGAAGATCTCCCCGTCCTTTTGCCACACTTCCAATCCTAGGAAATAGCGCATCAACACCAAATCCTTGCAATCCTTTATGTAACCTCTTGCAATCCTCTATGAAACCTGATGACCCTGTCAGGAAGAGATCATCCACATACAACACTACAATGAGTGGCTCATGCTCTGCCATCAAATAGTAAAGGTTGGGATCTGTGTCACTCTTGACAAATCCCATTTGCTGCAAGTAGTTGTCAATCCGGCCATACCATGCCCATGGAGCCTGCTTGAGCTTGTATAGAGCTTTCTTCAACTTGCACACATGTGTGCACCTCTCATGAGCCTCGAAGCCCTTCAAGTTGTTTTATGTACACCTCCTCCTCTATCACCCCGTTTCAAGATTATGTCTTGACGTCCATCTGTGAATCTTGTTGAAAAGTGTAACTAGGATCGGTTTTCATATTGACTATGTAATTATGTACTTATGTAAAGAAGAAGACGAAGATAATAAAATGTATTTTGTTGTACTTGCTTCATGGGTTTCATGAGCAAGTTTTTATTATAGGTCAATAAACTTCTTCTTGATGTCTATTAGGGCTTGTCTTTTGTTTATAAGTGTAATTAGTGTCATGTATATGAAGAGCCTAGTCATCAATAAATGCTCCAAGACCTTGTCATGAACCTTGTGGAAGAATGGCTTAAAACAAACCTCACTCAACGTTGAAGATAAGCTCCAATATACTCAGATCTAGTCGGCTTCTACACAGTGATAAAGTTGGCATACACACTGTGTGTAAGTCGGCCTAACAGAGGAACTGTGCCATATATATACACAGGACCTGCGGCTCATTTGTCACCAAGAAGATTGCATATTCCTCTGAGATTTTACAGAGTACATAAGTGCGGAATTCTGAGGTCTTGTACAGGGTTATAGTGCGTATTTGTCTGAGGTATCACAACATTTTTTTTCAGACCTGATATCAGGAAGAACTTGCAGATATAACACAAAAGTACTGCATACTGTTTTGTGACACCAAGCAGAGCAAAGGACCTAAAACATAAGCGAATTTAAGGGCAATGTACAAGTACTATAAGTGCGGATCTGTTTGAAGAAGGATTTGCTAATTGTCCTGAGGTTAGATTGCGGATCAGTATACACCTACAATACATGAAGTTGAGACAGTGACCTAAAGAAGAAAGCAATCTTAAAGGTGTGGAAAAGTGAGGAAGGTAAATCTGTGATTTACCTTCCCAACTACAGTTCATGGAATAAAGTTACAAGTGTATGCAAAGTGAAGATGATTCAGTCTCCAATAGTTGACTAAGTAATAAGAAGTAAAACTTAGAGACCGAGTTCTCTAGTACTAATGTAGATCAGTGCAGATTGGTGAAGAATAGAAGAATCAAGTTTGAGATCATCAAAGAAGAAGTGGCAAGGTCTTGGATGCATATATAGGTCAAGGGTCTGAGTCTTGGTCATGGTACTTTTCATTTGAAAATCTTTAAGAATAATTTCTCGTGGGTTTTCCTCTCCAAGAGGGAGAGGTTTTTGCCCTGGCTCTAGGAGCCTAATTTTTGTGTCTTGTTGAAAGACTAAATAAGCTAAAGAAGAGAAGACATAAGTAACTCAAGTAACCTCACAAGTAATTATCAAGAAGAGAATTTGAATTAAACACCAGCCCTCTAAATTCTCAACATGGTATCAGAGCTAAGGTGCTAAAAGACAAGGGCTACTTAGCAAGGAGGCACTTAAGGAAGCAAGAATCAAAGTCAAGGTTAAAGTTTGCCTTGAAAAGTCAAATCAGTTTCAAAGGAAGACTCTCAAGCTATTTCAAGAAAGATCTTCTATCTCATTCAAAGGATCAACTCATTCAAGAAAGTCATCTTTGCCATCAAAGACTTACATTCAAGACATTGTTAGAAGAAGACATCATCTTTTGAAGATATCCTTTATCATCAAGGATTCAAGCACACCTACATTGAAGATTTCAATCTTAGAAGAAGCTCTTGACTTCATCTTCATCATCATCAAGGAAGCTGCAAGCCACTCTACTCAAGTAAGTATCTATGACCTTACTTAAATCTGTCAAGATGACTTATTGCAAAGAGAGCAACAAACTGGTTGGGTCATCAAACTTTAGTGCATGGAAGAAGAGGACAGATTTGAATTTAATTGAGACGAAGTTATGAACTACATTGAAGGATCTACAATTCAACCCCCAAAAGAAAATGCTCCAGCTCATGCCAAGTACATGAAGGGAGAAATCAGAGCCCAGAGGATTATCATAGAATCCATTAAAGACTCACTCATTCCCTATGTATCAAAACTAAAGTCTGCAAAAGAAATATATGAGAAACTGGTGGAGCTATTCTCTGTGAATACTACAAGAGAAGCAATCTCTCCAAGACAAGAACTATACAAAATGAAATTGTCAAGAGAAGAAGGAATCACTCCATACTTTATGAGGATTTCTGAAATAAGAGACCAACTGCAGGAAATGGGAGAAGTAATGTCTGATACTGAGATGACTACAGTGGTGTTGAATGCTCTATCGGAAGAATGGGGAAACTTCACTTCAAGTTTATACAGGAAGAAATAAGCAACACCATTCCATGATTTATGGTCTCTATGTAAAATAGAGGAAACAAGATTAAAAGCCAGAGTTGATACAGGATCAAGTGAAGGGAATCAAGCCTTTGCAGCCATATCCAGGAAGAAAGGTAGATTCGAAAAATTTGGTCCTCAAAATAAAAGAAGAAAGATGGACAAAGTACGATGCTTTGGATGTAATGAACTTGGGCATTGTAAAAGAGATTGTCCTAAATCTAGAAAGGACAAGAGGAAAAAGGAAGAAGCCCATGTTACAAATGAAAGGGTAGAACCTAATGTTAAGAAATCTAAGAGAGACGAAGCGAGAGATCTCTATTATGATTGAGACCATCTTCTTCTTTAAGAGATTTCTGTTGGTTGTAAAATAGTATGATAGGAAGAAATGTACATTAATAGCATCATGATAGAAGCATGATAGGAGCTCTTGGTGAAACAGCTCCTGGAAAACCTTACTGGTAACAATGATGGAAGGCAGTCATCAAGATCAAGGGTCATCATGGAAAAGGGTGCTCTCACTCTCTAATGGAATTATCTATGGGTTCGCTGATTAGAAAGAAAGCAGAAAGGTTTCATCAAGAATTCTATGCTTCAGAATTTTGGGAGTAGGATGTGATGACATATTGATAAAGCAGGTCAATGGAATGAAGTTCTTCATTCAAGTGAAATTGCTACAGGATGACTCAAAGGAAAAAGGTATGAGGTATATATGTATTTATATGCTGACACTGGATGTTGTGAAGTCATGTCATATGGTTGCAGGTAATAGACTTCTATATTTAGAAGTATGATCTATGGAAGAAGATCTCTCATGATGCACTGACAGATGAAATCAACATAATATATCTTCATATGAGGTGGTTGTATATGAACAAGGAACTGGAAATTGGAAGTTCATGGAAATGAAGATGTGCAGAAGGGAAGAGATCATGAAGTGCAACCATGTCAAGAGGCAGTTATCATCCGGAAGCCAAGAAGATGTGACTAGAATATCTCCCAGAGAATATGTAGACTCTGATAGAAGTCTAGTAAAGAAGAAGACCCTTGACAAAACATATCAATAGGAGATGTGTCAATCTGAATAAAGGATGTCGATGCCTACAAGAAGATGTCATGGTGAAAGATCATCAATGAGGTAACTTTTGATTTAAAAATTTATACGTATATGTTTATTTGGATGAGTTTATACAGGGCTGCCAATAATGTGAAAGAATGTAAGATCCTTGGAAATGGTTTAAAAGAAAGCAACATGGCATAAAAGATGGACCAAATAATGAAGATAGATACATCACTTTCTGATAGCTGACATGACTCATGGATGAAAGTGATGGATGATCTGTGCCCTATGGATCCAAAGATTGAAGATTCCTCAATATCGAAATCCATGACATTGAGGGAAGGAATTCTTCATGAGCAGCTGGGTGTCTCACCATTGCTGCTACAGGTCCCTGATTGAGAGGGAGCCTGGTGATAAGTTTCTTACTTGGAAGAAACTGGGTAATTCCTGAGAATGAGCTTAGGTACATTCCTTGTACAGGAATGAGTACATTCCCTTGTGGAATAGGTCCTCCCTGGCTGAGAGGGAGAGATAGACACATCATTCTGGTCTTCACTTGGGAAGACAGAATGGACGATTGGGTAATCATTTTGCATTTGATACTCTTTGAGAATGTGATAAGCATTCAAGATAAGAGTAGTCGAGGACTGATATTCTTTGAGGGATAGCTACCCAAGAGAAGAATGGTCCAAGAAGGTCATACTTTGGGAACATCTGGGTGGAGTATGTACCTTGGAGAGATAATGACTATGATGTCTATAAGTCATGTGTCTCGCCAGCATTGTACCCCATTGTCTCGTTGAGAGATGGGGTTGTTAGTTGTTGAGAGATGGGGCTGTTAGGACCAAATATATTTTGTCCCCGAATCTACACTAAGGGAAAAACTCCTTAGGACCTCACACAACAAATTAGCTGAAGTCACATTGGAGTCTTACCCTCAATCCAAGGATTGCACCAATATGGAAAAGAAATTTGGCGAAAGCAAGTTAAATATTGATGACAAGGACCACAAAGAAAATCGGATTGCAGCAGCAAATTCTCCTAAAGTCACAGTCTTATAAAAGAGGGGAACACAAGACATATTTACTGTAAGAAGCACCATAAAAAGCGTGGAAAAAGGTGTTGGAGTAGAAATACTCAGCATTTAACATAAAATATTATATATATATCATTAATGAATGAATAACGATACAATGGTGAGAGGCCCTTGGCTTAAATACTGCCTTAGGTGTCGCTTAGTGAATGGGCATTATCTTTGATTATGCCCTTTGCCTTAATTTAACAAATAATTACATTGATAATTAATTTTTACATAACATTGCCTTCCTCCTGAAAAGATGCTTTGTCCTCAAAGCATATGTAATGACAGGTGTTGTTGACAAAACACTTATGTCTCCCAAGAAGCTTCTTCTTTTGGTAAGTCCTTCCACTTGAACATGTATTCTTTGATTACTTGAGATCGCAGCTTCTTTTCCCTGATGGAGATGATGCCTTTTGGTTCTAGAAAGACCCTTCCTTCGTCATCTAAGGTCGAAAGTGTTGTTTGTGCCGATTGATGTTCACCAAGTGCCTTTTTAAGGCATGATACATTGAAAACGTTGTGAACATGACTTTTAATTAGGTAGGCTTAAACTGTATGCTACTTGGCTGATATGGTCCATAAAATTTTGGTGCCAATTTGTTTTTTCCTTTCCATTTCAAGGATAATTGCTTATAAGGCTGAAGTTTAACAAATACCCATTCTCCAACTTCAAATTCCCTCTCTGTTGTATTTCGATCAGCTTGCTGCTTCATACGATGTCTTGCATTATTTAAATTTTCTTTAAGAGTTTGGACGACTTTTTAGGTTTCTTCTAACTGGTTTTTTAACAGCTGGAAGTTTCGTCTCGATGATAGCAAGGGTCCTTCCATTTCGGAGGTTTGTAACCATACAGAGCTTGAAATGAAGTCATTTTCGTTGATGTGTGGTAAGTAGAATTGTACCACCATTCAGCAAGATGTAACCACTAAACCCACTTATTTTTTTTGTCTGTGGCATAACAACGTAGGTAGGCTTCTAAACATTTATTGACAACCTCTATTTGGCCATTTGTTTGATGATGATAGGTTGAACTCATGTTGAGGTAGGTTCCTATATGATTGAAAAATTCCTTCCAAAAATTACCCTTAAATTTGGCATCTCTATCACTCACAATGACCTTGGGAAATCCATGTAATTTGTAAACATTTTTGCAAAATATCTCTGCGATTTGTTTTGTTGAGTCTAATTTCCTCATTCCAATAAAGTGAGCATACTTGGTGAGTCTGTCGACTACTACAAGAATTTTATCCTTACCTTCAGACACAGGTAAACCTTCGATAAAGTCCATTGATATTTCTTCCCATTTCTTATTCAGGGTATTTAAAGGATGAAGTAGTCCAGGAATCCTAATATTTTCATTTTTATTCCTCTGGCATTTATCGGATTCTGCTACCTATTTCTGAATATTGTTACTCATTCCCTTCCAAAAGAACGACTGGCGTGCATTATAGTAGGTTTTAAAGAACCCTACATGTTTGGTTGACAGTGAATCATGCGACTCTTTGAGAATCTTGGCTTTAAATTTGGAATTTGAATTTAGGTAAATTCTTCCATTCAAATTTTGAATTCACAGGTAGGTTATTGATTATACACTTATTTGGATATTTTTGCATATTCACTTAAATCATTATTAACTCATTTAAATAACAACCAAACGTGTTTATGATGGTTCTTTTTCCTGGATTAGTAGCAGCTTCTTATATTATCAATATCAAGTCATATTAGAAATGTGGAAATGTTTTAGTCTCTTCACCATGGTTGAGTCTCAACAAATTATGGTGGGCACGTATTACCATACCAATATGATTGTTCTTCTGATATGTCCTTTAATTTTTAATGTTCAGTGTCAGGACATACCGTTTGCCTATAAGGATACTTGCGGAATACTTTCATCATCTGGTTCTGGAGAAAATTGTGGAGAATCTTTAATTTCTTCATCATCTAATTCTTCATTGTCTTAATCATTAGTTGCCTCACATGTATATAGGTTCTTGGTTTCCTTCCCCTTAGCACATTTGTGTCTCAGGTCCCATTTTTCACCACAACGTCTGCACCTACCTTCTTTCATCCTTTGCATTTCCAAATTAGTTTTGTCTCCTTCACGAAGATGTGATATATGTTATATGTTGCAGCTTCCGGATTGCTTGCAGGCTGAGGCCTTTTCCGCCACTTCTCTATCTTTGGTAAATTATGTGAATTTTGTTAATATTCTTCAAATAGCTGCAGAAGGCAGTAGTTCGAATCCCTAGAGGGATTGCGCAGTCCAGGCTAGGAGAGCTGAATTTTCGAGGAAAGTCTCTCTCTGAGTGAGTCGACAAAGAGGAAGGGCTTCTAGATCGAAATTTTGTCGAGCCAAAGGGAACAGCGCAGAGCCTCAACATAGAGCTGGTGGGACGCAGTTTTTTTTTGCATGCTATTTGTTGAGCAAAAAGTCGTCAAAAGAGAGAAAAGAAGCACAGTGAGGGAATTTTCTTCCTCAGGGAATTCCTAGCTGAGGATTCTATTTTTCGAGATATGAGCAGCAGATCTAGGTGGTTGATTTACCACCTCCAGCAAAGAGTGCATAAGCCAGTCCAGCGATGCGCAGAGGAGAAAGGGAGGGAGCAGATTCAACATTTTTTTTGGCAGATATGGCAGCTCAAGGGCTTAGAGATCAGCATCGGTTGGAGGGAGCCTCCAACTACGTGATCTAGAAGGCAAGAATCAAATGCCTTCTAGATGAATACGACCTCAAGCTTTTTGTGGAAAGTACGATAGTTGTCCCTACAGATCCAGATTAGAACAAGAAGGACAAGGCTGATATGACGAAGACTAAGAGGTTGCTCCTAGATGGAGTCAAGGATCACATAGTGTCCCACATAGCCAGCAAAGACATAGCTAGGTAGATGTGGGAAGCCTTAGCATCGCTATACGAAGGATCTTCCAAACAGTGGAAGATGTACTTAGAGCAGAAACTGAGGATGATTCAGATGCAGAAGAGGGAGCGTATTGTTCCGTTCCTGTCTAGGCTTTAGGAAACTCATGATCAGCTAGCAGTCGTGGGGTCCACACCTCAGCCTCCCGCGATGGTAAGGTTGGCCCTCAACGCAACCACAGAAGAATGGCAGGTTTTCGTCCAAAGTATCCTGAGTAGAGCAACCTTGTCGAGCTGGGAAGAGACATGGGATGCTCTTCAGCAAGAAGAGCTAAGGAGGGACCTAGTCAAGTGTAAACTTGACGGCAGCAGTGGCAGTGGGTCGAAGGCAAAGGAGGAGGAGGAAAATGCAGCCCTTGCAACCAAGGGGCAGCAGGAGCAGTAGAGACAGAAGAAAGACGTCTCGAAGATAAAATGCTTCAGGTGTGGTGAACTTGGTCACTACGCAACACAGTGTCCTTTGAAGAAACATGACAAGGACGAGAAGCATGATCTGAAGGCTGTGTCTGCAAAGATCGAAGAAGATGAGTATTCCATGAGCGCCCACGCATCTCCATGAGGGAAATGGGGTGATATTGAACTGTAAGTTCGCAAGAACTTCAGTTGGGCAGGTTCCTTGAGGAGTCCACCTCTTTGATCATGACCTTGCTACGGGTACCCAAGATCAGTAGTAGCAGGCTAGAGGAGTTTCAGTTGGTGCAAAGGAGTATTGGAGTGACAGATGCGATAGCCAGAGCGCTAAATCTGAGCAGCGCAGTGGTTCAGAGGGACAGCGTGGGACTAGCAGCAGTCAGAGTTTCAGCATCGAGATGTATCCATTCTGAACACTTGTTGAAATTTTGGATGTCTTTCAGTTGCTTCTCTCAGCAACTTGTTGGAAATATTGTCATTGATGGCAAAGGAGCAGATCAAGATCAGCAAAGGTATAAAGGAGCAGCAAGGCAAAGAAGGAAAAAGTGCATTGAAGAGGCAGCAAAGAAGTAAAGGAGCAACAGATACATTGATGGCTTGGTAGAACATTGATGGCTTGATGGTTGGATAATATTGTAGAAACTGCTACATTGAAGAAATTGTAATAATGTGAAATTGTTGATTGAGCTAAATTGTTGTGATGCAAAGGCGAGACTCTAAGGAAAAGGCAAGACTCCAAGGCAAAGGCAAAGGTGTTGCAAAAACTGTGGTAATACATTAATGATAAACATTGTTATTTGATATTGGCATTAGGATGGTGCATCTAATCATTACATATGGCTAAAATTGATATTGGATAAATTATCTATTTTTTGTTCTAATATTCACATTGAGTTTGGAAATGAATGAGTGGAAGGCAAAGAGTCAAGCCTATTCACTTCATATTCCTATGTGGAATACAAACAGACATCAAATTATCTCTATAAAAGATGTCATTTTGGAGTGCATGAAGAGGTTAGAGAGTTGGAGAATGTGAGAGAGTTGATTAAGATGTTATGCATTAATTACCTGGCACATATGGAGCTGATGTGAAGCAGATTTGAAAGGAAGAAGAGGCAAAAATGAAGATGGAGAGATGCTGAATTTATAGCCAGGTAAACCAACACTTGTTGTTTTTTATTTGCATCAAGGGATTGTAGTCTCCTCTCAAGTTGTGGCTTGATAAATGTTCAATTGGAGCTGGTTGAGGTAGGAACCTCATGTGGGTTGTATCCTATAGAAAACATATGGGAGTTGGAGTTTCCTTGCATGTTGTAGCTTGCAGCAATTTGAGGTAGTAGCCTCCTGTAGGTTGGAGCCTACAGAAAATTAGATGTAATAAGGAGTAGGAGCTTGCCTTTGCATCACAACAATAATAAAATCGTGGTTTTTTGCTTTACAGGTTCCAACTTATATCTGATGTCCATATGCATTGTTCCTATGTGATGATGTGATGTATTAGTCTTCTTATTACTTGTTGTTCACATATTCAGTCTGCTGGTCATTATTTGTTAAGATGCTCATGTAATGTTTCAGCTAATAATTTAATGAAAAGAATTTTAAAGTCCATGAATGGACTTAACTGATTCACCCCCCCTCTTAGTTAAGTCAAGGTTTCATCAATTGGTATCAGAGCAGGTTCCTTTGGTGTAAGCCTAATAGCTTGAAGGAGATCTGGTTGAGTCAGGGATTATCAAAGTGTACCTGTGTTGAGTGCAACAAGCTTTCGGGAATGGACAGATAAGGTTAAAACAGAGTTAATGGCTTATGGACTTGGTGTATAGAAGCTTGTATGCGATGGTTACTGCAAAGACTCTCCCTCTTGCAAGATCAACAGTGGAATGCTAAGGCAAAATGTGTTATGTATAACAAGGATCTTGATACTATAATAGATTTAACGTCTGCAAAAGAAATCTGGAATAGATTGCATCTCATGTATGGAGGAGACACTAGCAGTTGCATTGTCAAGAAGGAGAAGATAAACAGGAAGAAGAAAAACCCCTTTCAAAAGGAAAAGATCCAGTCAAATGAAGTCTTCGCTAGTGTGAATGGACATGATTGCCATGAAGATAAGACAGATAAACATCAAGCTAGGCTTGACTTAGCATTGGCTAAAATAGAAAAATTAAGGAATGGGAGCAGAGACCTAAAGAAAATTGTGCGGATATGTGATGAGAGAGAGCATCAGTGCAAGGAAGAAATTTTTAATCTAAAGATCCAACTTGAAGAGGCAAGGAGAATAGAAGAGATAATGAATATTCGGCTAAGGGAGAGAGAGGTACAATGTGAAAGATTAGAATCTGAGATTATTACAACTAGAAGAGAGTTAGATGGAAAGAACATGTTGTGTAAGCAGTTAGAAGAGAAGGTTGTATTCATAAAGAATGCCGAAAAAATAGCCATAAAGGATAATGGAGTAGCCCTAAAACTACCTACAAAAGAAGAAGCCAGCTACAACATGATTTGTAAAGAAGCTAACACAAACAAGCAGCAAAACCAAGAACAATAGGAAACAAAGAATGTCCATTTTGCAAGAATGCAGCCTCGAGATGAGGTTAGAAAGACAATAAGATTTCAAAGAAGGAAATATGTCTCATGCTTCCATTTCCATGAACCGAGACATGTAGCAGCAAAATGTTAGAGCAATGAAATCAATACTAGTTAACAGAAGGTGTAGAAGTCAATGAAGTTCCATCATGTGAACAAACAAAGAAGACTCTCATCAACCAGGTACACTAACTATTTTTTTGGTTATTGTTATCTATGCAATGAATTTGGTCATAAAGCATTTGAATGCAAATTATACACAAAGAAAAGCGTGAACTCAAGAAGGAGCAAACAATTTCCTGCATTTCTTGGCAATACAAAATGTTATGTGTGTAATAACCTTGGCCACAAGGCCAAAGACTGCAAGCTATCACATACCCTAAAGAAGCCTAGACAAAATATGTACGCTACAAGAAAACCAAACAATGTGACAAAAGGAAATAAAGACAGTAGAAAGCAGCCTACGAAAGTGTGGAAGAGGAAGAACAAAGAACAGCTAGTGACCTAGCTTGATCTCAGGGGGAGTTGCTCAAGAAAGCAAAAGATGAATCTATTGAATGTTTGAGCAACACCATCTCAGGGGGAGAACAGTTCCATTAATACTCATTGGAGACAAGAAAAACAAGTAAGTTAAAATCTAAGGAGGGCCAAAGCAACCAAATAAAATTGAAGTCATTATTAAGACCCTTGCAATGAAGATGGAGAATAAATTCAGCTTGAAAGGGAAGTGAAATATCTACTAATAATGTTACCTTCTAGACAGTGAGAGGTATTTGCAAGGATTCAAGATCTTGTTGAGAAGAATAAATAAATAAAATTTCACCGTCTTATATGACTCGTGACTAAGAACTCCATAGAAGTGGAAAGAAGCAAAGATGAGTAGTGTTGATGCTATGGAGTTGGAACAAGGGGGATATTATTTATCCAAGTTTCTGAATTTTACCAAGGATTGGAAAGAGATTTAAATGATAAGGTTGAGGATCATGTAAATGAGTACATGAAATATTATAGAACTGTGTGCAAACTATGCAACCAAAAGCACTTTTACAACTTCCCTCACCAAGTCTATGATAAATAAAGGAGAAAAGGCATGAAAGCATTGTATAAAATTGAAAAATAAAAAGAGAAAAGACAGGAAATAAACGAGAATTTGTAAAACAAGCAGAGTTATTGCCTACTCCAATTGTCAAATCTGAGGTCCCCGTGAATAATGACCAGGATGTTGCTACAAGTTAGTGTGCTACATTCAAACAATATGATGAATGCAGATGAAAACTATGAAATAAATGTAGAAAAAGACTTGAGCATCCAGAAGAGTTCCATTGGTTGTTGTGAGGTAAAGAATATGAAATTACATTGGTTGTTGTTAAGTTCAGCCTGGTTGGAATCAATGGCTGCTGCTGCCAACGATCAAGTCTCCAGTAAAAAGGAGAATATGCTTCCGAATGAAATTTCAGAAGAAAATGAAAGATTTTTAAGGGAGTTTCCACCATCATCATCTTCATCGAGGAGGATTGATTTCACAGATCTCATGTCTGCAAACTATCTGCACTTTGCGATTTTTCGCCATTGCCGCTCCAAAAGTGCTCCTAATAATAATCTTGACTCTGCTGATTGGGATAAAATGTATGTATTAAAGTAGAGAAAGAGAGAGTTAGAGATGCATTGCAAGTGATATGGATTAAACATGAAAACTTGAGTTTACAACTCCATATTCCTGGCGCGTTGGAATGGACTCCATTTTTGTCTTGTATAAAAATGCTAGTGGAGGTATCGAAAGAGTGCTTATAAATGAGAATGCAATTCTCGAAAGATGTGGCATTCCGTCGACACTAGATGAGTTTGTTGTTGAAGATTCCATATTGATGATTAATTTGATGATAGTGTGTGCCAGATTGCTTGCAGAAGGTGCGTGTGCCAGATTACTTGCAGAAGAGATATTACAGGTAACGTATGATAGCTACCAGAAAATAAATAGAGGGACAATAGACAAGGGTGCAAATATCTGGAGTTACAATCCCCCCATGCATAATAAAACGCCTCATAGAATGCATTAATGAAATTGTGTTAGTAACCGTCGAACCTGGGATAAACGAAGTCGTTCAACGCAAATCTGGAACTTGGATTTCAAAGTGGGAATTATACACTTCGGCATGGCAGCAATAATATTGACGATTCTCTGACTTATTGATTATGGTGGCAGCGTCTTGAAGGTGGATGTCAGGCCAGGGAAATGTATTGTTGGAGCAATAATCATAATTACATTGCAGAGCCCAGCGTGAAGACAAATGTCGTGTAACTACCATTGTTGAAGCATAACTGCCATTTTTGGTGCACTCAGCCCAGGCTTGATTTCGAGAGGAATCCAAAGCTTCCACTTCGTCCATTGGTTTCAGATGGCATCTGTAACATATCAGACTGCAAAACGATTTAATTTTTTTTTATCATGCAAGTAATCCTCAACGGGTAAGGCAGATGGAACAGTTCAGTTTCATATAATCCTGATGGTTACACTCCAATGTCGCGGGGCGGAATTGTGAGACAGGGTTGTGACGGAACGTGCTGAGCCAAGTTTGATACTGTTTTCGGCAAGAAACGTAGGGTTTAGTATTCTGTATTGTTGAAGAATGACAGGTTTTTGACAGTTACATATTTCTTCCAACACAGGGCTTGCAGGTTCCGTTTCTTTTTATTTCTCGCTCTCTGGCCGGTATTCCTTCATGCCATATGTGTGTGTCGATGAGTCAAAAGATCGGTATTGTTTTTATAAGATGGTGGCTGCGATGTCTATATGGTAGTTGCGATCTTATCATAAGGTGTGTCTATGATATGGTGGCTGTGATGTTATCATATGGTGTTATTATCAACCTTTTACCTTCAACTACGTCAAAATCATCTTCTACGGCGACAAAACATTTTCTGCTTCGTTGTGGCCAATACAAAGTTTTTGCGAATGGATCTGCGTGCAGGAGTCAATGCCTTTCAATTCCAAATAAGAAAAATTATCTCCACAGAAGATCGAATTGATTCGGTGATCGTGAAGCATGGCATGGAGGCTACGTCAACCCGTTGGAGACTGCGTCAACCTGTTGGCATTGGGAACCTTATGATACTACGATATTCGAGCAAAATTAATATTTTTTGTGAAGTCGTGCAATGATGCACAACAATCCAGGACTTGTCGATTACACAAAGAGTTCAGAAGAATGTTACACCACAACGTGTTGCTGGCCTTACAACTCAGCCTGGGCCTATGGCATGTAATCAAGATCACGCCAGTTGGGGCAATCGTTCAAGGTGTAATGGCCCTTTTGCTACGACTCCTGGGTCGGTTTTCAGATTATGCCTGACTGCGACATTTCCGGGGAAAATTATTCAAGATAAATGTGTATTGCGCGATAAGAACAAAAAATTTGCCGACGTGGTTGAGAAATATGGATGCTAGTGGCATATGTGAAGGGAGAAAATAAGTCACCAATTCCTACTTGGGCCATGCTTACACGCTGAGAGTGGATGATCACTGCTCGAAATTGGAGGTGGCGTTATTACTTAACGCAAAACGCTGTTGAGTAACTATCGCGTGATCTGGTCGTGGAAATACATATAGGACTATCGTATTGCTGGAAGCCTTCGTGATTCTGTCAACGAAATTTAAAATCAATCTGTGTCTCAATTTTTGTATCGACTGAATGAAATGCATGAAAAGATTCGATTCCCAGTACTTAATCAGATAAATAAGATTGAAGACGTTGATAAGGCTTCCACGTTGCTTCAATATCGGTTCAACTCTGAGCCATATCAATATGGCGTTGTCAACTCATGGGATTCATATCAACTGACGAGAGCCATATCAACTCACGTGAACCATATTTACTAATTGTAGCAGATGGATAGAACATATAATTAGCATGTAATTTCAGTTTGCTCAGACAAGATTTTGCACACATATTCGGCAGTTTATTAAAGGTCCAACGGCGATCTTGCCCAATGAAGTCACCGGTTAGAGATGTTGGTCTTGTTACAGAAACGAATGGCGAGGTACAATCACCAAGTATCCAACTGATATATTGGCTATATCACTACCCGGGTATAAATCAAGTTCTGAAGATGTTGATGGATACAAATGACAAACCCTTTGCTGTTGTGATGACTTTAATTTTCAAAGTTGCATCCCAATGCCAGCAACTACCTCGAGAGGTGAAGGCAGTCCGTGGCAGACTAAAAAGTCTAGGAGTTGCTGTATCTCCACAAGTTTTAGATGTTTTAAGAAGTGCAGTTGTTAGTTGGAGAGATGGTGCCGATGCTCTGTTGAGAGATATTGACTCTGAATGTGAAACTGGTGAGGATGAGTTTACTGCACCAAACACCATGTCGGCTGAAAGGGAGTGTGGTATTGCTACAGAACAGTTGCATGTGGCAGCTGAGCAGGTTGCGACTGCATGTTGGTGAATAGTTGACGTGAATACTCTTATAGAGATGCTTTCAGTACCTTGTCTTACTCTAGAAGCTCAGCATGTCATTGAGAGAGCTATTGCACTGGGGGCTTTTGGGGAACCGTCAATAGTCATGGTGCTAGAAAGAAGGTGTGCTCAGAGGCTGGCAATGGATTCCAGATGTTGTACTGCTTCCACTAAAAACCAAGAGGCCATTGTAGCTGGGGCAGCCAATCAGTCATTTTTTTTGAAGAAGATGACGACTTTGCAGCCGTTCTTGGTCTTGCAGAGTCACTGGATATCTCCAAGGATACTCGAGTAAGGGAATTTGTTAGTACATTGTATGCTGTAATGTTCAAAGTATATGGGGATGAAGGTTATCGTGATCGGATGCTGAGGAGGCTTGTTGAGCATGCAACCAGTAGCACAAATAACTGTCATGAAATAGATCTAGGCATGAGCATTTTGACTTTTCTCATTTGAGAGGAGAGAACAGCAAGACCGGTTCTAAGCATGATGCGCGAAGTGGCCGAACTTGCTAATGTTGATTGTGCTACCTTGTGGCAGCAACTATGTGCAAATGAAGATGAAATAATTCGGGTTTGTGAAGATAGACAAAATGATGTAGCTACCCTAACTACAGAAAAAGCCTTACTATCACAGAGATTGGGTGAATTTGAAGCAGCAACATTACGTCTCAAGTTAAAAATGAAATCTGACTTGGAATGTTTCTCCCGGGAGAAGAAGGATCTCATGAAAAAAAATACATGCAACAGAAAATCAACTTGAGTGGGTTCGTTTAGAACGAGATGAAGAAATTGCTAAAATCATTGCAGATACAAAGGTCCTGCGGAACCGTGTTCATGATGCAGAAACACAGCTTGCACAGCTGAAGTCTCGTAAACGTGATATCTAATGATCAATGTCTTTGGGATGGGCTTGTTGGTTTTGTTTAAAATAAAATTGCTTTGTTGGTATCTCTGATGGTTACTGGAATGAATGCCATTGGCTCTACTATTGGCATATCTCTTACAGATCAATGTGGAAGAATATTTCTAGTCCTAACCAGTTTATCTGGTGTTTGTGTATCCCTCGGCATTCTATCAAGTGCATTCTATTGGATTTTACTTGATGTAGCTGTTGTTGATGTGGTTTTTGCACTGCCATTGGAAACCAGATGCTTCCCTGAAGTTGCCTTGTTCCAAACACTACTGCTGAGACATATTGGTATGATGAAGGATGTCCAAATAGCTTGTTGTTCTTGGATTGGTTTTGTATATAGTTTTCTTCTCCCGTGGAATGGGATCTATTCCTTGGGCAGTCCAATAACATTTATGGTATTTGCTGCTACAAAATGCCTAACAGATTTAATGTCTCATATCTTTAATTATCTATGTGTTCATATCATCTCACATCAATGTGCAATATATTTGTAAATTGGAGAGCATTATCTAGCGCTTATTATTTATATACGTACAATTATAATTCCTTACAAAGTGTCCTCCCAACAACACTCTTGCAATCTTCTCTGAAATGCGTTCATCCTATGAAGTCTTGCAATAATTTGAAAGTGTTCTCACGACAATGTTCTACAGTGCTCCTGTAATGTTAATACATTTTGAAGTATATTTGCAGCAACATTTATATATCATATGGAGCAGCATTCAATTTGGAGTAGTGTTCAAACTATAACAGTGTTCTGTGGTGTCCTAATTTGTTGTTTGCATCTGCATTCATTCAATGAATGGGTCAATATTGTTTGTACAACATAATACATTGCAGGTTATAAAGCATTGATACAATGATGGCAGACACACAGGCTATTAGTGATTGGTAACCTCCTTGCCATTGATGTCAAAGGGGGAGGTAATCAGAGTAAGGAAGACACTTCTCAGAATGAAAGGAGGAGGACAAATGTGTTTCCAACAATGCCAAAGGGGGAGACTGTTGGAAATATTGTCATTGATGGCAAAGGAGCAAATCAGGATCAGCAAAGGTGTAAAGGAGCAGCAAGGCAAAGAAGGAAAAAGTGTAGGGAAAAGGCAGCAAAGAAGTAAAAGAGCAGCAGTTACATTGATGGTTTGGTAGAACATTGATGGCTTGGTGGTTGGATAATATTGTAGAAACTGCTACATTGAAGAAATTGTAATAATGTGAAAATGTTGTGATGCAAAGGCAAGACTTTAAGGCAAAGGCAAGACTCCAAGGCAAAGGCAAAGGTGTTGCAAAGACTGTGGTAATACATTAATGATAAATGTTGTTATTTGATATTGGCATTAGGATGGTGCATCTAATCATTACATATCGCTGAAATTGATATTGGATAAATTATCTATTTTTTGTTCTAATATTCATAATATGAAGAGTTTGGAAACGAATGAGTGGAAGGCAAAGGGTCAAGCCTATTCACTTCATATTCCTATGTGGAATACAAACAGCCATCAAATTATCTCTATAAAAGATGTCATTTTGTTGTGCATGAAGAGGTTAGAGAGTTGGATAATGTGAGAGAGTTGATTGAGATGTTATGCATTAATTACCTGGCGCATATGGAGTTGATGTGAAGCAGATTTGAAGGGAAGAAGAGGTAGAAATGAAGATGGAGAGATGCAGAATTTATAACCAGGTAAACCAACACTTGTTGTTTTTTATTTGCATCGGGGGATTGTAGTCTCCTCTCAAGTTGTGGCTTGAGAAATGTTCAGTTGGAGCTGGTTGAGGTAGGAGCCTCCTATGGGTTGTAGCCTACAGAAAACATATGGGAGTTGGAGCTTCCTTGCATGTTGTAGCTTGCAACAATTTGAGGTAGCAGCTTCCTATAGGTTGGAGCCTACAGAAAATCAGATGTAATAAACAATAGGAGCTTGCCTTTGCATCACAACAATAATAAAATCGTGGTTTTCTCCCTTATGAGTTTCCACTTATATTTGGTGTCCATATGCATTGTTACTATGTGATGATGTGATGATGTGATGTATTGGTCTTCTTATTACTTGTTGTTCACATATTCAGTCTGCTGGTCATTATTTGTTAAGATGCTCATGTAATGTTTCAGCTAATGAATTTAATGAAAAGAATTTTAATGTCCATGAATGCACTTAACTGATTCACCCCCCCTCTCAGTTAAGTCACGGTTTCATCACAACTGAGTTGCAGTGCAGAGTTAGCAATGGCAGTTCTAGCAACAGATGCAGCATTTGAGAGGGAGTTGCAGTACGGATGCAGTGTTGATCGTGTCAGGGTCAGCAGCAGTACAATTGCAGCGGCAGCGCAGTAGATGGTGGACAGCAAGTCAGACATCAACAGCACAGAGGGATACGCTTCAAAGTTAGAGCAGTATGCAGCAAGGTGTATTGCTAAAGCACATTCCTCGCTAAGAGGGAGTGTTGATTTGGGGTAGCATCGGATGTGCTCTAGACACATGTATTCCAAATAACCCAGAGATTGTTTGAGTAAATTCCACCCGGATTGTATTTTATTAAGAAAATTAATTATTTAAAGTGACCCTAAGTCTAAACTTAGGAAAATAAAATAATTAAATTGAATTAATAGAATATGGGTGTGAATGTTCTAAAAAAAGCAAATCAAGTCAAAATGTAATCTTAGCCGTTGATTGGAGATCTAATCTCGGTGGTTGAAGTTTCAACGAGAAGACTATAAAGAAGGCTTGAGGGTCATTTGGAAAAACACACCGAGAGATCAAGAGATCGAATTTTCTGAAGTGAGCAATGCTCAGAGGAAAACTTTGATTAAGATATTCTCACACAGTTGAGGGGCAGAGACAGTTTTGGTCGGAGGATTTTCTCTGGGGCCAATAATACTCAGCAAAAAGGCAAAGAAAGACGCAAAGGTGACAGCGCAGTGCCTAGAGAGGGTGACGCAGCACCCATAGAGGGTGACACGGGGCCACGAAGGCCACAAGCACAAGCAGCATAGTCTTCCTGAGCAGTAGTCCGAGATTTTGCTAGGAGATCGGGATTCTGAGCCAGAAGGGCTAGAATCAAGTTTCCTGAGAGCAGATCAATCCAGCAAAGGAGGTGACGCAGTCCTCCAGAGTTCCCCACGCAGGCCCACGTAATTACTGCGCAGAGGAAGTGCAAAGGGTGCTGGGGGGTTCGTCATTTTAGCTACCAGATCAACCGGGACTTGCCCAGTGAGGTAATCTCACTATTTTTCTTTGTCGAGTGATATTTTCTGTATTGGATTTCCAGCAAGGCATCCAGAGATTGTATTCAGAAATAATTGTTGCTTAATAATAAAACCCTCGAATCTGCTACACAGGTTTTCCTGCATTGGGTTTTTCCAGGGACATTTGTCCAAAAACAACGATGTCTTGTGTGATATTCTTTTCTTTTGCTCAGTTTCTTGTTTCAACATATTAATTTAATTAAATGAAGGTTGCTTCAGTAATTTGCTTCAATATTTATAAAAGAAATCTGTAAATAACTTGTTAATATAATTTACAAGTAGGTGAAGTAAATTCAGTTGGTTGTAGTAGGATTCCGGACTTGGAATTTTCATAGGAAACCCATTATCCAATGTTTTGGGGCAACATTAGGTAAATTTTGGGATAGCTAGGGCAAAATGCCCAAATTGGGGGTTGCACATGAACCCCTCACATTAATTAAGAAAGAGAAAGCCCCCGTGAGAAATCTATAAATAAGAGAGAGATAAGATCATTTTATCATCATCGAATTGGATTGAATTGTTTTTGTTTTCTTTGAGCCTAAGGCTCTAAGGGTTTAAGATTCCCTTCTTCTTGATTAGTTTCGGTGGAGGTGATCCCACCCTAGCTAATCCCGTCTAGTTTAAGTGGGAGGTGATCCCACCCTAGATAGTCACTCCCTTCTCTATTCTATTACAGCAGCAATCTCTTGGAGCAGTTCGGACTTGTCTGGTTAGCAAGGAGGAAATACTCTGTGCTTTTTGGTTAATAAACTATGTCGAAGCAGCGGGAGTCCTCTTTGTGGCTTTCTGTAACGTCGTGTGTTTCTCCCTAAGTCACCGCAAGTTGATTCTAAGGCAATGTAGTAGTTTTGGAGCAAAAGAGGCTCCCCTAGGATCCATGTAGACAAAGCAAGGTCCTGAAAGGCATTTAAGTCACACGATGGCCCATGTCCAACCTTGTTGTGAACCTAAGATTTGTACGTGAAAGTTATCTGGGCAACATCTGTTGTAGCGAAGTTGAGGCAATATCCTTCATGCCAAGGGGTACCCTGCAATAGATTGAAGGAGATATTTACGGTTAAGCAAGGGCATACGCTACGGTGCCCTAATCAATACTCGCAACAATAAAGTGAACGTTCGTCATACCACAGGCACTAACAACAAATAATCGAACCAGCGCAAGAGTCTTCTCTATCACAGGTGGAAACTTGATGCAAGGGTAGCAGAATAAATAAGCAATAGTTAGACATTGGTCTAGTAGCCACAGTATTGAGCTAGTTACAGTTAGAAGGTTTTGACTACTGAATTTTGACATTGCACTCAGGAGTATACTGGTGTTTTTTTAATAGAATCGATCTGTTTTTTTTTTGTGGGCAGCCAAACCTAACTTACCGTGGTTTTGTTGAAGAATCATATTTATAATATACAATAGTAGACTTTGATAAGTAGTTGAAGTGCTATCAAATTCATACTATGGATTATATATTAGAGGAATCTATTGTTTCATTGGGCAATCAACCCTAACTTATTGTGTTTGTTGAAGAAGCATATCGTTGTTAGAGATCTTATTGTTGTTGGAAATCTTTATCTTGTTCAACGATACCTATTGTTGAATGAATGAATGAACCCTGTTAATTTATAATCTTGTTGATTTATTGAAACCCTAGACAATCATAGAACCCTAAGGGCTAAAATTACCTAGGACATTACATACATCCCCAATAGAAAGGTAACAATTATGTGAAATTGTGTTGTAAAATAAGGTCAAGTTCCAATGCAAACGTTATGCAAGGGATGAAGCAACCAGGGAAATGGAGGAGGCTATAAGAGAGAAAAATCCAATTTTGTTCCAGCCATGAGGCTGCACTAAAGTCGGTGCTTTTCTTTAAAGAGGGCAATGTAATACCCCATTTTAGGTACCTTGATTATGATATTGAAATATGTACAGATTAAAATATATGAGTTGTGTAATGACATCCTAATCTTAAATGGAAGCTCCAAGCCAAGGTCCCATTGATAAAGGATTCAAGAATTGATAGTATGCATAGGAATAAATTTAGAGGGGTTTAAAACCCAAGTTTATACATGATCTAAATATGATGTAAATAAAATACCACTTGTCAACTTGGTTGCCTTATGAAAGAGGGGGACATATGATATGATAAGTAGCACTCACCTAACTTCCTCGCCATTTTGAGTGGCAAGACAATACAATGTAAAATACCATATCAAGACAAGCACCACCTTCACTAATATGCATTAACTTTTTCATCAACCTTCATTAGTTTTCCTTCTATATATATATTATAAACCTCATTTTGAGACTTGAGAGGGTTTCTTTTCACATGATGTACTCATCCTGTAATGTTCCTTTTCCTGGATTCCTTTATGGTTTGGTCGGGATGGACTTCTAGGGTTGGTGGCAGCCAGGTCACAAGAGCAGGTTTACTCCATCAGCGATCCTAGAGGCTTCTGGAGGGGCTTTATCGGGTTTAGCAGAGTTTACTTGCCATGTTCCATCATCAGGGTCAATTCCACACAACTTGCTTTTGGTTCTGTTGCATTTTGATAATTCCCGTAAAATGGGGTTATTATTGAGCCTAACTAAATTAATTGCACTTAAGGTGGCATTCCAGGAGGAATAGATGATAGAACACCATAGTGTAATAGCTCGTTGGAACCAGAACGAGAAGATCTACAGAATGGGATGGTGTGAGGCGACCTTCAGTGGCCTGAGGAGGGATGGTGGCCGATTTACCATTTTCTCAGATTAAAAAGGTGGTTTAATTAAATAAAAGGAGGGAAAAGTGCTAAATGGAGATGTTGTCGCCCAAATTGTACAAGTGAATGAGACAACAACTCAAGGCAAAGGTTGTCAACTTTATCCCTACCTTCTCCGTTCTAGTTGTCTCCCGACAGCAGGTTATGGGGGGTAGTCCCTATGAAATGTGAAGATGAGAGGATTATCGAGAACCGCCAAGTTCGGGAGACACAACTGAATGGCCTAGCAACTTGGTTAATGATGATTAGCGAGTTTAATTATTAGCACGATTTGATTAGATTATTTGAGAGACTAGTGCCTTATGGAGTCAAATTACTTGCACGATATAAATTAGTTAACAAGTTACCGGATGAACAATTGTTGCTTAGGATGCACACTATCCTATATGCGATGCGACACCTAAACTAAGTGAAATGCAAATTCTTCGCTGATTTTAGATTAGATTCCTATATAATGAATCCTTTCTCTCAGTTGTTTAAAAGTTAGTCTTAAGTGTAGGTTGTGGAGAGAAACCTAGGGGAAGATAGCAAAGGCTATATTCATGATACCTCCCATGGATTTCTAACCACCCAACGCCTCTCGCGCTATAGAGATTTTGCCTCTGACGACTGCAAGGTCACCGTGTTAACCACAAGTGAGGGTCTAAACTTCGCAAGCTAGGGGAGAGAGGTGGTCCTATCGTCTTTCTACCAAGCTTATGCTTAAAGGTAGATTAATTAATACAGTATTATTCCTAGAATGCAATTGCAAAATGAGTTATTAGCCTTAGGTGAGATTTTTAAATGCTTTAAGTATTTTAAGACAAATTATCCAAAAAAAAATATTTGATTTATAGCAATGAAATAAAGTACTTAACAATTGCAAGGACAAATCTTCACCAAAAGCAATGTTAAATGAACCAATTAGATGGCGCCAAAAAATGTTGTGTTAAGCAATTCAAGATTAGCAATCCCACTATGAATCTACAGCATGTAATTTTCACTATTTTTACATAATGAAAGTTACGATTGTTAATTTCAAAGAAATGTTCTATGCCATTTCATATTAGGGCACAATACTGAAGAAGATAGAACATACTAATAGATCGATAAAAGACAAGCCAAAACAGAGATAATAAATGGTGGCATTACGGCGATCAGCAGGATGCTTCTACTAGCAAAGTCTCCAATAGGTCATTTAGCCAAGCGTGTCACACATAACCCAGAACAACCCAAACAAAGAACAGTCCATATATATCACAGCTCCAACGCTATCCAGAGAGAGAGAATTCCTCCACAACAATGTGTGTCAAATGAACTCTAAGTCTCTCCAATATATAGGAATCTTTGGGGGTGTGTGACACGTCCTTTAAGGCATTTAAGTCTATATTTTATTCCAGGCCGACCTAGCACATAAGTGGAATAAATTCAAAGTACATGTTTTGCTCATCTGATCGAGATGATCTTTAGATCAATCTTACACCTCTCCGAAAGAGGAATCCAATAAGAATATTGGGATCGTCATCTGAGCAGTACAACCCGGAGTTTGGACCTAGTTGTCCAATTTTAACACTCCCTCTCAACTAGGGAGAACTCCGTCCACAAGTGCAATCCAAACATCGTGCGTCACCCTGCCGTAACTTGCTTTGCTGGCCTCTTTATTTCTGTAACGTATGGGTCACCACAAGACATCATTCTCATTGAGGGTTCTAAACCCGCAGGTCAAAACCTCTATGGGACTCACAATCTCCAACCACCCCAAGTTGGTTCATCCGACCAAGTCGCGAAGGTCTTAGACTCACAAGACTTGATCCATCTCGCATCAAGTGGTTGGACCGTGCCATCCTAGATAGAGAGTACGGCAATCTCTGATGCGTCCATCAGTCTTTGCTACTAGTCTCTAGCTTTTCCCACCTCATGGGCCAAATGAGAGGTACTTCCCATGAGCCCTGAACTCAATGGGTAGGATGCATACGGGGCACAGATAATGAGAGGTGAACCAACTCAATAATCACAACGGTGGGGTCCAAGCACACCAACAAGGTTTGGCAAGCCTAGCCGTGTGGGTTGCTCATAGCTCCGAGAAGCTGTCCCTAAAGCCCCCCAGAGCTCCTCGAGCTCATCGTCCAACAGGACCCACATCATAGGGTCGTTCCACGATACCAAGTCTCTCACAGAAGGTTAGGAACTTAACCTTCCCCAGGGGCTTAGTGAGAATATCCGCGACCTGCTCATCAGTTCCTATATGATCGAGCCTTACGGCGCCTCGCTGTACCATATCCCGGATGAAATGGTACTTGATATCAATATGCTTGGATCGGTCGTGGAACACAGGATTCTCGGTCAAGCGAATCCCACTCTGATTATCACAGAGTATCACCGTGGTATCTAGCACATGCTCGAACAACTCACTGAAGAGCTTTCGCAACCAGACTGCTTCACAACAGGCCATACTTGCTGCAATGTATTCGGCCTCAGCGGTGCTCAAAGCCACCGACTTCTGCTTCCTGCTCATCCATGAGATCGAAGCAGAACCAAGATTGAAACAACATCCCGATGTGCTCTTACGATCCACCACACTGCCAGCCCAATCGGCATCAGTATATCCAAGGAGTGTCACATTCCCGGCAGTGTATCTCAGCCCATGGTTTATCGTGCCCCGAAGATATCTCAGAAGATTCTTGGCACCAACCCAGCGAAAGTGATGAGGCTCAACCATCTGTTGACTCAAGGTGTTCACTGCAAAAAAAAAAATATCTGGACGGGTGTTCACTAAGAACATCAGTGCCCCTACGAGGTGAAGATACTCAATAGGATTTGACAAAACAGGCCCAACAACGCTGCCACTCAACTTCTTGAAGTTGAGTTCCATTAGTGTTGACACAAACTTGCAGTCCACCATGCTAAATCTTTCCAGAGGCTTCACAATGTATTTTCCTTGAGAAAGGAAAATACCAATGAGAGGCTTTTCTCTATCAACCTTGAAGTAAAGGTTCGGATCAACATTACTACGAGTGAAAGCCCAGCTTCATTAGGTAGCTATCTATCCTCTCGTACCAAGCTCTAGGTGCTTGCTTCAGCCCATAGAGGGCTTTCTTCAACCTGCATACAAGGGTGTCCCTATCCTGGACTTCGAACCCCAGAGGTTGCTCAACATACACCTCTTCCTTTATCGCATCACGCAACAATGCGGTCTTTACATCCATCTGATGAAGACTCCATCCTTGCATAGCAGCAAGGGCTATGATTGATCGAATGGTGGTATATCGGGCCACAGGTGCAAGTGTGTCATCATAGTCTATGCCTTCCTCACGGGCAACGAATCTTGCCTTGAACTTTTCAGCACTTCCATCAGATCCATGCTTGATTTGTATCGAGGTGACAACATCTTTGATCTGAGGTCTAGGAACCATATCCCATACATCACCTTTGCATCCTTGCAGATTTAGATACTTTTACAGCTTCTTCAAATGATCTAGGCTCATATTGTACTCATGGCAGCTATATACCCCTACTATTTATATGGCTTCTTGGTTTTCCTCTGGAATTTCTCCCTCTGAAGCCATATGTCTCTGAGCCACGAGGATCTTCTTTCGTTCAGCAACGGTATCCACTCAGGAGCATATACAGTTGTATTCTTCCTTTTAATGCCAGCTTCTCTCGAGAGAGAAGACATCTATTTTAAATGAGGTCATCCCAGACACCAACTTGGAAAGGAGATTTGCATTTAGGGGCCTGAAGCTTATTCTCCCACTGTCAAAGCCATCAAGAATCATAGCCATATACAGTCATATTGCTTTCATGCATCTTGACACTTATCATATGTTTGTCAAATAATGGAAATCATTTATTCATAACTTTACAGGCTTTGCTAAGCATGGCTCAGGACTCCAACGACGTGATTGAAGGTTGTATATACTTCTCAGTTCACACTTTATCATTACACTGTGATGTAAGACTGATACAGATTACTGCAATATCGTTAATTATGATGTGTCATAATTTTATCTTACCCATCACTATCATCTTCATCATGGTCATACTACCATATAGTATTTAAGGATTTCAACTTCCATGGTCATACATATTATGCCATATGTCGCTGTCAAACAACGATAAAGTATTTGCAAGCCTTAGCTTGTGTCTTATAGCAATTACCTGTCATTCTGAGGAGATCTGTTGGACCTTCCTCAAACAGCCTTCTAAGACTGCAACTTACTGAACTGGGGATCCAACTTGAGGCATAGCATCCTAATTTGCTTCCAGATTTGCCTAGCTCTATGACAAATCAACTTTTCTTGTCACTCTTCCTAGGGCTTACAAATTTGCCCATCTTGTCAACAATCTGGCCTGGGATTGATGCGCTGATTTTGCTAGTGCATGATAATCTTCCCACTTACAGTGAAGTGCCCAGAGTTATATTGCATGCCCAGAGTAACACATTGTCAGCTGAAATTAATATAGTGGAGTGAAAAATTCAGTTGGTGTTAGACTCTGAAGAACTTATCTACCTTGGTACTTCAAGCTTGAATCCCCTTGCTAGAAAATATATCTATCCCATGCTACTGTACAGAGTATATTAGTTCATTGTTACATCTTCCCAATGAACACTTATTACACGCGCAACTAACAAGATAATTACGTGGGGCCCAGGACTGAAATATACAGGCCTTTTACACTTCTGGTAGTAACTCGTCCCCCACATGGATAAAACTCCTCGAATTGACTGCGGCATACATTGCCTATTCTTCCATGATATCAGCGTAATAAACAAATATATAGATATCTTATGGGTGGACTTCGAGTGGGCTGCTGTTCTGCACAAGTGGCAGCTCTTAACACCCCCACGCTGGCCTGTTATGGAGATCCTACAGACTGTATGGGTGAAATCGACCAAAGTTAGAATCGACCAGCTATGCAACCATGAATCGGATCATATCACGGAATCACGTATATGATCAAAGATGACGTCATCGATGATCAGACCACAGGTGGGATCATCTTCCACGCCAGGATTGTGCATAGTAATATCGATTATGTTCGATGCAGCCCAGAAGGCCCATGCGTACGAATCCCAACCATTGCTGTTGTAAATCGTCTCCATTGGCAGATCCCCTTCCTTCGGTGGAACAAAGACGTTTAGTCTCTCATTTTGGGCACAAGTACTAGCAACGCTGAAGGTGAGTTAGTAGTAGGATCCATTTTTCACCTTCACTCTCTGGCTCAGTTTTGCCTTGTTTCCGAGCTTCACACCGTGTTCTCCATTCAGAACTACCAGCACCATGTCGCGCTACTTTTGCCCAACCGATATGTATTCGACGAACCTGTTGGTCTGCCAGAAGGGGATGGAAGTCGAACTCGTGACCATCGTTCCTTTCATGGTGGAGGGCTGAGGGGGAAACTTGAAGTTCCCATTGGGAAAAAGACCATCTCTAATAGGTTTTTGCTACACTCTGCTCCACAATCCATAACACCGTCACTATATAAAAAAAACACAGACCAGAGACCTCGAAGATGACGTATAATAAGAGATCCGTTCCAAATCGATCATATATGAAACAACATTTCGATGTTGTTCGGTGATCAGTCGAACATAATCGTTGTTCGGTGTTTCGGGGCAGATTTTGAACCTGCAGAGCTGAACCGTCCGATTTTGGGAATCTTCAAATCTATCTCGCTCATGTGCGATAGGTCGGTAAGTGGGAATTCTTCGATCATGGTCTTACATTCTGGAAAACAATTTTCAACATGCCTTCTTCCCTGTTGTTTCTGGATTGAAGAATGTTGAACAAGTCTGCCAATCCGAACTAGACTTCGATGGTATGTGTCTCCTGTGCTGGCCACAAAACCCTGAGCACCCTGGAAATAGGCGAGGGATTTCTCCAAAACGGTATATTTTCCAGCGAAGTTAGAGGCAAATTTTTTTTATGGAAAGATACTTACTTGGCAGGGTTTTATAAGTCCATTCCTGTGATTCTAGTTGGGTCGATCATATTATGTATGTAATATCAATTAATTGCTTTCCCAATCAATAAATCGAGTAAATAGGCAATGGGTCAGGCAAGAACACCTCGACTGACTGAGAGAGCGAGAGGAATGTAGCCTTCGTTTGGACGGAATGTAGCCTGCGGCTTATACACAGACTTTTAACACCTTGCTGGCAACAGCTATGCCGTCTCAATAGATCGTTGTTATTCTCGTTGCTCCACAGGACTTCGTTGCTTCGTCACCACAGGATTTCGTTGCTATTCTCGTTGCGATCCGTCACCACCGGATTTCGTTGTTCCACAAAAAATTGGTCTACACAGGACTCGCACTCCAAAAGCAACGTTCTAACAAACCTTGCCGCCTTGAATATGTCCTTAACTTGCTGTGATGGGCCCTCGCTGCCTTAAACATAATATTGATTACTTTAAAACCTTACTGCTCCTCGCTATCACAAGAATATATTCGTTGCCTCAAGATAATAATTCGTTGTTTCAGGAATTGATGCTCCTATGAACAGCCACAGAGAATGTTGCCCTTCACATTGAGGGTTAGGGCACAGAACAGCTCCAAAAACTACCCACGATGTCATTTGCTGTGGTGGTATGATCTGCGGCCTACCACACAACCTAGCTGTAGCTTATGGCTCCTTTCAAACAGAGTTTTCAGCCTATACAATAAGCCGCAACAGACCTGATATGGGCTTTGTCTTCTCCTTGCTCTGATACCATGTTAATTTCAGCAAATGTTCTATGCCATTTCAGATTAGGGCACAATACTGAAGAAGATAGAACATACTAATAGATCGATAGAAGATAAGCCAAAACAGAGATAATCAAAGGTGATAATAAAAGGTGGCGTTACGGCGATCAGCAGGATGCTTCTACCAGCAAAGTCTCCAATAGGTCATTCAGCGAAGCATGTCATGCATAACCCAGAACAACCCAAACAAAGAACAGTCCATATATATCACAGCTCCAGCGTTATCCAGAGAGAGAGAATTCCTCCACAACGATGTGTGTCAAATGAACTC
>JAXQQM020073065.1:0-99418 GCA_034641835.2 Pinus albicaulis
CATGACTAGCCCCACGTCTTTGTCTCGTGCAAGGCGCAGTGGAAGTCCACGAGGGGAAAGCATTTTACTACTGAAAATTGTTTTGGTGTGCAGACCCACTCATAGGAGGACCCACCCATGTTTTGTGCATGAATTTTCACATCGTTTTTGGGTACGATGGCTTTCGGCCCCTGGTATTTTGTAGATTTGGTCAAGAGAACTACGGTTATGTTATTTGTGCCTAATCCGAGTTGTGGATTGGGGTTTATATGTGTGCTTTGACATGTATATATATGTGTTGTAACACTAAAAGGAATATAATGAAAAATCAAGCTGGTCGTCCTGATTTGGGATCCACGGGAAAATCTCCGTGTTTATCTATTTTATGTTTTATGATCTCGCTATTGTTTATTTTCTGTTATAAGATTCGTGTGTAGATAATTTCTGTTCAGGGTTAAAACCTACATTTGGTATCAGAGCCGTTTCAGCTTCAAGGGGACGCCTTTTCTACTGAGGGTTTTTAGTTCGGGCCTGAGGTAGACTCTGTTCAGTGGGAGATTTGCGGGATCGATTCTTGCGGTGAGAGAAGATGGCGAGCGGCAGAAAGATAGAGATAGAGAAATTTAATGGTCAGAGATTTGAGTTGTGGAAGCTCAAGATGGAGGATTTGCTGGTGGATAAAGATCAGTGGATTGCGGTAGATCCAGGTACTAAGCCAACAGGAATGTCAGATGAAGACTGGAAGAAACGGGATCGGAAGGCTAAAAGCATAATACGGTTGTGTGTCTTAGATTCATTATTGTTGAATGTATCTGGGGAAGCTATGGCGAAGACCTTGTGGGAAAAGCTAGGGACTTTGTACCAATCTAAGTCTCTGGTGAATAAGTTGTTCCCTGCTGTAGGGAAAAATCGCCTTAACTGATTATGAAGGACCTTTATTTATAGACGAGCATTTTAATGCCTTCAATGTTTGTGGTAAGTCAGAGTTTGTCATCTTGATATTAAAATCTAGAGATGAAGATAAGTGGATCGATTTGTTGTGTTCTCTACCAGATTCGTGGGACAGTCTGGTTATTGCAATAGGTAGCAATACAACTACCTTGAATTTTGATGACATTGTCTCAGCCTTGCTGTCGGAGGAAATGAGATGGAGAAATATGGAGGGCCAAAATGGAGATGCCTTATCTATACGAGGAAGGTCCCAAAATAGAAACAAGAATAAGGTTTCGAGTAGGAGATCTAAATCTAGAGGGAGATCTAAATCTCCTGGAAATTTTGTAAAGGTGTGCTGGAAATGCGGAAAGGAAGGACACTACAAAAAGGAATGCATATCTAAAGCTCCTGAGAAAGGAAAGGGATTTGGTGAAGCTCCTTCTGCAAAGGCAAAAACCACCTCGGATGAAGGTGGGGATGTGTATTTGGCTTCTTCTTCAAGTACACATGTAGATCATGAGTCATGGTTGATTGACTCAGGTGCATCCTTTCACTTCACTCCCCATAGGGAGTGGTTCTGCGAGTATGAGAAATATGATGGTGGTAATGTCTTCCTAGGGGATCATAGGAAGGCCAGAATCGTCGGATGTGGAAAGGTCAAGCTGAAGCTGCAAGGTGGAAGGATTAGAAAACTTCCTAGTGTTCTGCATATTCCTGCATTGGCCAGAAATCTGATTTCTGTAAGCAAGATGGATGATGCAGGTGTAAAAATAGTGTTTGAGAAAGATGCAGCCTGCAAGATGGTTCGGGGAGCACTGGTATTAATGCGGGGAGTTCAGATTGGAACTCTGTAAAAGCTACAAGGTAGCACTATTATTGATGGGTGTAACAGTTCTGTGGTTCCTGAAAGTGGAGCAGAAAGCCTAGCTGTCTCTGGAGAAAATACCATGCTATGGCATCAAAGACTTGGACATATTGGAGAGAAGGGCCTTCGGATACTGCATAGAAATGGTATGGTAGAAGGTATGTCTAATTTCTCTCTGGATTTCGATTTCTGTGAACATTGTGTATATGGGAAGCAGAATTGGGCGAGTTTTCCTTATGGTGCTAAGAAGGCGAACAAGATATTAGAACTTGTGCACAGTGATGTGTTTGGACCTGTGTCAGTTCCATCACTAGGAAAGTCTATGTACTATGTTTCATTCATAGATGACTTCTCAAGGAATACATGGATATATTTCTTGCGGAAGAAATCTGAACTCTTTGAAAATTTTAAAGAATTTAAGGCTCTGGTGGAAAACCAGACAGAGAGGAAGATAAAGGCGTTGAGGATAGATAATGGTGGGGAGTTCTGCAAGAAGGAATTTGAAGAGTTCTGTAAGAAGTGTGGTATAGCACGGCAGAAGACTACTCCATACACACCCCAGAAAAACGGAGTTGCAGAAAGAATTAACAGAACGTTTATGGAAAAGGCAAGAAGCATGCTCAGTGGTATCGAGTTAGGACAAGAATTCTGGGTAGAGGCAGTGGAGACTGCATGTTACTTAGTTAATAGATCACCTTCATCAGCGTTGGAGGATAAGACTCCACATGAGGTATGGACTGGTAAGAAACCCTCTCTTTCACATATAAGGGTATTTGGATGTGATGCATATGTACACGTTCCAAAGGAGAAAAGGACCAAGTTGGATAATAAATCTAAAAGGTGCATCTTTATTGGGTATAAGGATGGTTTAAAGGGTTACAAGCTTTGGAACCCAGAAACAAGGAAGGTTGTGTACAGCCGAGATGTGGTGTTTAGAGAATTGAAAGATGTTGTTAAACATGAAGTCCTACCAAAGGAACCTGAGAAGATAGAGTTTGAGCTAAAGGAGGATGAATCAGACTCTACAACAGAAGAAGACTCAGAAGATGAAGAGCCACAAACTCCAACTTTGAGAAGATCAGTTCGGGAAAGAAGGCAACCAGAAAGGTATAGTCCATATGCTTTCTGTTCAGGTTTTGCCTTAACTATAACTGATGATGAACCCAGAACTGTCAGGGAGGCAGTAGATTCAGAGGATGGAAAACTCTGGAAGGAGGCTATGGTTGATGAAATGGCATCCTTGCACAAAAATGATGCATGGGATCTGGTGGAGTTGCCGGCTGGAAGGAAGCCCATTGGGAGCAAATGGGTGTTTAAGAAGAAGATGAATGTAGAAGGCAAGGTGGAGAAATACAAAGCTCGGTTGGTAGTGAAAGGTTATTCCCAGGTGCCAGGAATTGATTTTGGTGATATTTTTTCTGTTGTTGCCAAAGTTACTTCTATTAGATTACTTTTATCTGTTGCTGCTGCATTTGATTTTGAGATAGAACAGATGGATGTGAAGACAACATTTCTTCACGGGGATCTAGAAGAGGAGATCTACATGAAGCAACCTGAAGGCTTCATGGTGAAGGGTAAGAAAGAACTGGTATGCAGGTTGAAGAAGTCTCTGTATGGGTTAAAACGGTCACCAAGGATGTGGTATCAGAAATTTGATACCTATATACGGGGACTTGGCTTCACCAGAAGCAAGGAGGATCACTGTGTTTATTTTAAATTAATTGGTGACCGTGTTATTTATTTGGTCTTGTATGTGGATGATATGTTGTTGATTGGAAATGGCAAAGAAATTATCCAAGATTTGAAGACCCAACTGTTCTCCAAATTCGACATGAAGGATCTTGGTGCTGCAAACTATATTTTGGGCATGGAAATTAAGAGAGATCGGGCAAAGAGGAAGCTCTGGTTAAACTAGAGGAAGTATTTCGAGACTATATTGCAGAGATTCAATATGCAGGATAGTAAACCGGTGAATGTTCCTGTTCCTGTAAGTGTAAATATGTCTGTTGAACAGTGTCCCAAGACACAAGAAGAAGAGGAGGATATGTCTCGTGTTCCATATGCAAGTGTAGTGTGTAGTCTGATGTATGCAATGGTCTTTACTAGACTAGACATTGCACATGCAGTGGGAGTATTGAGCAGGTTTATGTCAAACCCAGGGAAGGAGCATTGGACAACAGTGAAGCGGGTTTTCAGATATTTATGTGGCACTAGTGATTATGGCTTGTGCTACCAAGGAAGACCAGGGTTGGAAAGAATGTTGGACATTCATGGTTTTGTTGATGCAGACTGGGTTGGAGATATGGACCAAAGAAGATCTACAAGTGGGTATGTGTTTAACCTATTTGTAGGCGCAGTCAGTTGGATGAGTAAAAGACAGTCTGTAGTGGCTCTTTTAACTACAGAAGCAGAATACATAGCAGCCACTCATGCAAGCAAGGAAGCAGTTTGGTTTCAAAGATTGTGTTCAAGTATGGGGTTGGTACAACAAGCTATAAGGATAGACTGTGATAGCCAAAGTGCAATTTTCTTGGCTAAGAACCCTGCTTACCATTCAAAGACAAAGCATATTGATGTTCAATATCACTTTGTTAGAGATATGGTTGAGGCTAAAAGGGTGTTGCTGGTAAAGGTGGACACTTTGAAGAATGTTGCAAATGCATTGACGAAGTCTGTGAGCACTCAGAAGTTCTCTTGGTGTAGAGAAACAATGGGTGTTGAAGAATTTTCCCAATGACTAAGCTCTCCTGTGGCCCCCTGTGGAAAGAAAACAACAAGTGGGAGAATGTTGGATATGTGTTATATTCTTTCCAAGACTAGCCCCACGCGCTGTACGTTGTGCTGAGCGCAGCAGCGGGGTCACAAGGGGGGAGGCAACCCCCACTGTTGGGGTCCGGGGCAGCGCCCTGACGAAAATTGTTTTGGTGTGCGGAATCACTCATAAGAGGACCCACCCATGTTTTGTGCATGAGTTTGCACATGGTTTTGGGGTACGATGGCTTTTGGCCCCTGGTATTTTGTAGATCCTGTCAAGGGAACTACGGTTATGTTCTAATCCAGGGTTAATGGATTGGGGTTTATGTATGCTTCGGCATGTATATATATGTGTTGTAACACTAAAAGGAATATAATGAAAAATCAAACTGGTCGTCCCGATTTGGGATCTAGGGGAAAATCTCTGTGTTTATCTGTTTTATGTTTTATGCTCTCGCTATTGTTTATTTTCTGTTATAAGATTCGTGTGTAGATAATTTCTGTTCAGGGTTAAAACCTGCAATATAAGCGTGTGATGATATTATTATTCACCATAGATGTATATTTATATCACAATGGTGTGACCCTTGGATTCCCATTCCAAGTGGTTTTTTGGACTCCATTAGTCCATTCGCCTTCCACACCTACCCATAGAGGATTAGGTGTCCAACATTCCCCCCTTTAATCCGAAGGGGTATGTGTGAGTACAAGAAGAGAGTTGTAATAAAAATATGAAAAGTATGCATGGCAACACTTTGGTTTAATCAACTCTCTAAAATGTTGGCATAAAAAGATGGTTTAAGGATAACCACCAACACTGGAATGCAACGCTTATTGTAGTTCCCGGAACTCTTCCAAATATGGCAAGAAGCTAAGGGCTTCTGCTAGAGGAAGTGTCCCTCATATTTGAAGAGGGAGACCTTCAACCTAGAAGAAGGGAGGTCTACAACTTGTGATGGTTTAAGGATGACCACCAACACTAGAATGCTTAATTCATTTCCCAGAAATCTACCAAAACTGGAAAGAAGTTGAAGTCTTCTGCTAGAAGAAGTGCTCCGAATTCTTTGAAGAGGAATGATATCAACCTCGCATATATGGTTTAAGGCTTTCCACCAACCAAGGACATGCTCATGGGCATCCGTGTCTCAAGCTACAAATCTGAATCTAGAATGACAAGTTGTGGCTCAGGCTTGCTTGAAATACTGTGTCTCTGGCTACAAATCTGAATCTGGAATGAGAGATTGTGGCTTAGGCTCGCTTGATGTGACTTTGAAGCTTGTAGATGACCACCACTTTCCCCCCTTTCAGGTACAAGGTGAGATGATGGCGAAAACTCAATTGCAAGTTTGCTCAATATTTTAGAACAAGTTCTGACATGTGAATTAAACATCTTCTTGGATGTTGATGCCCATTGCCAAGAAGCGATCCATCCAAGATGAATCTTTGTTCTTGCAGGAGGCTTGTTTCTGAAGCATCTGTGTGAAGAATGGGTGTTTCGACCACAGTGCTTGCATGGGTGAAGATCGAAACAGTGATCTTTCATATGGCAAACTTGATCATAGTGTTGGAATTTTAAAATCTGTTGTTGTTGTTGTGGAAGAGGAGCATGATTTGGAACAGCTGAAGGTGAAATGCCATAAAGAAATCTGACGCTATGAAATTGAATGGGCTTGGAGTAGTCCAGAATATGAAAGGACACATCCTTGTCATATCCAAGACCTGTTCTGTGCTTGTTATGGACAAGCTCTTCCCAAGGTCTATTGATGGGCTTGGGAAGTGCAGACAGAGCTGCTACATCTGCATGTAAATTTACTCTTGTAAAAGGAATTGAATGTGAATCAACTGCAACATTACTGACTTTCTGTTTATGGGAGTCCCTTTCAATTTTGTGAATAGAAACAAGTTTAGAATGATGACTCTGCTACTGTAATTCTTCTTACTGAAGCTGAGATTCAAGCTGCAAAAATTCAATCTTTTCATGTCCATTTTGTAGCCAAAATTTAATGTCAAAGAGAGAGGCTTTTCTGATTTTGATAGTGTCACCAGCAGTATATTGTATCAAAGTTTCTAGGGACTGTAATACTTCATAAAATTTGGCCATTTTCCAAACAACTCAAGCTCAAGAAATAAACGGTGTCGGCTTCAATCGATATTGCACCCGTTTACAATGCCTTTCAAAAGAAAAAAAGTGACTTCAGACACCTTTTAATCTTTCTCGAACTTCAAACTATGGAATTCCCAAAGGACCAACTTTGCTACTCAAATTATGGAGGACCCAATTCAGAAAATAGAACTGACTTAGACTTTTAGCAAAGGTATTGTAAGCAAATGGTTCCAAATTCTCTCTCTTTTAATGGAGAATTCTTGTGGAAATCATATACAGAAAGAATATCGAAAACTGAGATATTTAAGGACTAAAAAAATATTCCCTAATGTAGGATTGAAAGCATAACCACAACATTTCTACTCTCCTTTTTGTCGAATGTTGTAGAGACCCAATATGGATATCAAAGCCTCTGCTCTCTCACAAAGAGCTAAATATCAAAAAAAAAAATTGAAATCCAAAACAAAGCATTCTCATTATCAATCCCATTCCCATTTTCAACCCCAACGATAGAAAAATAATGAATCCTAGAAACATCCCAAGTTCAAGGATCCTTGAAAGCTCTGGCATCAAATTGGGACTGTTACGAACACTCCCATTCCTCTTACATTAAAAATAATTTAATTTTTGAAGAGCTGCATTTGAGTGGTTCTCAGGATACAACACACCAGCCTGTTGAGTAGCATATGAACAATTCAATTCAAAGGGAACACATATGAAAAATTTTAATCGAAACACGCCATAAAAAATGCATCTATGCAGCCTTTTGCAAAGGTCTTTAACGAAGCTATTTGCAAATGTCGTCCTATAGAAGCTGTCACTATGGAATTATTTGATTTGTAACTCTTTATCAGATTATTTCATAGAATCTGCCAAAGGGTCGCCACCATTTCCATCATTGAAGCGACTACCACCCAGGACCACTGCTCCTCTGGAAGCTTTTTCTTCGACAACAAAATATGGACACTCAAGTTATCTCCATGCCATATCCATATCCATATCGAGTACCACCACTGTAATAAAAATTTAGGATTGTTCGAATAGCGCGAGGAGGACCAATTATAAAATGTGCTGCAGATATGATGGAAGGAGGAGTGTGAGTGGCGGCAGAGGAGTGAGGAGCAAGGGAAGAGGTCTTGAGCAGTGGTATTATGCTACTAGAAGCTGAGAAGATTCAATTGAGTGCAGAGGTTGGGGTGATCACGGTGTTGAGGGAGTAGAGCAGTGGTGTATGGAGGGTCGACAGAGTACTGTGGAGGGGCCAGAGACAGAGCTCAGGCCTACAGAAGAGATGATCGCAGAGCCGAGTCGATGGAGGGAGGTGTGGTAGGCCTGGAGGGTACAAAGGAAGGTGAAGCCTCACATGGTAGCATATGCTTCACTGATAAACTGTATGTGTGATTCAGGTTTGGTATTTGAAGCTAATAAACTCTTTAGAGAAATATTGAGCAAAGGCTATGATCCTAGCATGATAACATACAACACACTATTGAATGGCCTTTGTAAGCAAGGATGCTAGAAGAGGAAAAAGTGCTACTCAAAAATATGTTGGAAAGAGGTCATGGTCCTTATATTCTAGTAGGTAGGACATTGATGAATTGTGCTTGCAAGGATCAGAAATACAAAAAGTAAGGCCTCTGTGGGAGAGGTTGGAGAATGATCAATCATTTAGTGAACTCTCAACCGAAGCCTTGATGGGTACCCGTGGTTGAGGTAGAGGCTGATGCCAAGACATCCATTTATTTTGATGACCTGTTTACAAGTCCATTTGTTTCTCAGTTCATAAACTTTTGCATCATTGGCTGTGAGTGGAATGGAAACCGAAGGTTCAGTTCAACGAATTTCAACGGTCATACTGCCTTCAATTCAATGTTGAGAAAGATAACAGGTCTTTGTGTGGATAGACTGGAAATATAATCTTAGGAATATGGCAAGAGAACGCAGGATATAGAGCAAAGGAATATGGCAGAGAGAAGCAAAGAATAGAGTTTGCAGAATCTGAAAAAGCAGAACTGACAGTCATACATTATATGGGGGAGTTATAGAAATGACATTTACAGAAATCATGGAATGTTAGCCAGAATCAGAGAGCATAGGAATATCTTGCACATTTGTTTACAAAGGCCACACATCATGGCTCTGATACCATGTTAAACATGCATGGAAATAAACACACACAAAGGGAAACTAAACACACATAGACAGAAAGATAAGCATGTGATGATATGATATTATTATTCACCATAGATGTATATTTATATCACAATGGTGTGACCCTTGGATTCCCATTCCAAGTGGTATTTTTGACTCCATTAGTCCATTCGCCTTCCACACCTACCCATATAGGATTAGGTGTCCAACAACAAAGACTTGAGTTTCGGAGTTGAATCGGGTAAAGTGACATGGACCTCTAGGATATCAAACTTAGAAAACGCTTCGTTGACCATGGGCTTGAGACCAGGAAATTTAGGACAAGTATGGGTGGCATGAATGACAACATCACACAAAGGGGGGGGGGGGGGGGGGGTTTACGCTTTGGAGGCTAAGAAGGAGCAGGGGTTGTTTGGGTAGCCTTGTCCTTAGGTGCCTTCTTGCAAGCTTTTCCCCTCTCTCCTGAAGCTGTCATAATAGGAGTGGGTTCCTGTTGAGGTGGCTGAGGCACGGAAGCAAGGGGAGGGGTCATGGGAACTAGTTGAACTAGGATCAAAGCAAGGTAAGGTTTGGGCTAACCAGGTGGGATAGCGGTTGGGAGATCAGTGTACTAGACTGGGATACCCAGGGTCAGGTTAGGAAGGGACAAGGTAGCCATAACAGGTACCGAAAATACTCTAGGAGGGGGAACTAGGAATGGTATCTGACCAGAGGGGTAATGGCCATGCGAGACAACTTCGAGATGTTTAAGGCCAGGAGGAACCATGCCGGGAGGGTAGAGAGGCTCGTGGATACAATCTGCAAATGAGGGGCCTTGAGGAGGGGGTCCTGAAGGATGAGTCGAGGTGCTAGGAGCAGGTTGCGGAGGGCGAGGCTTTTGACTAGTCAAAGTAGCTCGCTTGAGGTCAGATCGGGATGATTACATCATGCAAACATTCGACGAGCTGGGATTAGAGATAGGAGGAGGAAGACTAGGGAAAGAACCAAGCAAAGAGGAGTCTTTGTAGACTTCGGGTGAGACATTGGTCAAAGGTGCATAACAAAAAACCCTAACATCAAAGATAGCTGCCAATTTTTTTAGATCTACAGTTAGTTGACCAAGACAAATGCTACAAAATCCAGATCTATGCAGTTAAAGACAGTAAGCAGTAAATAAAAGCAAGAGTTGATCCATCCATCCAATCGACAAGAAAAGAATATTTTTAAAGAATTTTTGTATTTATGAAACCTGGGAAGGGAACATAGAAAGATGTTACCAGTCCCCCTTAATGGGATGGGTTCTTTTATGTCCTCAGCACTTCAGATCTAAGATCTCTCTCTCTTGATGGTGTAGAAAATCCAGACAAAAGTGGAACTCAAAGGGAGTTCACAAGAAAAAAGATAGAAAAATATGACAATGATGGAGGATCAAAGTGAGACCAAAAGTATAGATCTAGAGTGATATTTAGGCAACAAAAGGTAGTGAGTGAATGGAAAAAACCTTCTATTTATAACAAAATATTGAGTTAGTCTAGATATTGGTGCATAATTAAAATATTATTAACCAAATCTAGATCCAAATTTTATGGAATATTTTGTTATATTTGTTGGAGGGAAAAAGAATTTGAATTTGGTCAAATCATTTTATTTGTAAATAATAAATAAATAAATGATTTATTTATTATTTTAAGGGTGTGGCTGAGTAATAATTAAATAAATAATGATTTATTCAATTATTTATAAATGATTTAGTCAAATTTCACAAGGAACATTATTTAAATAATGTTTAAATAATTATTCCTAGAAAATAATAAGATAAATAGTGATTTATCTAATTAATTTTAATGTTTTGGGTTAAATATGATGAGGAATATTAATTAAACTATTTTTTAACAAATTATTCCTTGAGGAAAATCAAACAAATATGGATTTATTCAATATTTCCTCATGGGGTTTCCTGTTTAGACCATAAACAACTTAATAATATATGGATTAATAAGTTATTTTTCATGGTGAAAGCAATTTTACTTAGGGTAAAATCAGTCTTACATGATGTACTTTGGTCCATCTAATAGTAATAGGTTAGATGACCAAAAATTGGTGTAACATACCAATGACTTCTTGGCTCAACACTCACTTGTGTTGTGAGTGGGGCTCTTATGGAACTCACATCATTTCCCTGTGTCCTTCTTTGTCTTTGTGGTATTGTTCATTGCATGCGGATTTGGCAGGTTGTCCTGGCCCCTGGGTCACCCCAAATTGCTTTGTCATTTGTTCTATGGCTTAGGGGTGCCTTTCCCGAGCTTCAGATTCATAGATCCAAAGTATCGCTTCTTCTGTTTAAATTTCTGCTCGATCTTGACAACATATCGATAAGCAACATCGAGCGAGGATATGTCTATAATATCCATCTTGTCTTGGATGTCCTTATGTAGATAGTAATGGAAATTGAGTAAAAAATACCGCTTAGAATCCTTGATACCCAAATTCATGTGAAGGGTATGAAAAATATTTGTGAACTCTAGCACATCTTGGTCTCTTCCCTACCACAACATGGTCCACTTTAGGTATTTATCTTCATAGCTCCTGACAAGGTAATACTTATCCTTGATGGTGTATGAGAAAGGATTCCAAGTGGGTGTGACTGAGAAAAGTGAGGGGTCACCCTTGTCCCTCTTTTCACAGTAGGTTTCCCACCAGTCCTTGACGTGGGGGGTGGCTTTGAGGAGTGAAAAAGTAATATTTTCCTGGTTGGAAAAGTCATGAACCGAGAAATATCCTTCTAGTATATTTAACCATTTATCTATGAAATCCACATCTATTTGACCCTCAAATATGGGGATGCCAAAATTAACTTGTACCTTAAAGGGATTGGCACTAGTAGAGTGGCTACCGGAAGAAGACACTTTGCTTGTGGGTAGCCGCCAAAGGATCTGGGAAAAGTTGTCCATCATCGCATTCCTCTGTCATTCAAGGGATTCTTTGAGAAATATTTTGAAATGATTTCCTTCCCCCTCATATTTATTTTCTTCCTCCATGGGAGGTCTTCAGGGTTTGTGAGGCTGGTCTTGCAAGGGTTCAACCAGTTCGAGCCCTAACTCCTTATACCTTGACCTTGTTGGGCACATGCAAATAAAAATAGAGAAAGAGAATACCACTCTAATACCACTGATTCAAAATTATATATGAATGAAACAAACTAAAAATATATAGATGTAGAAGGAATGACACTTAATTTCATCAATAGCAAAGAATCGAAACATGCTTACAAACATAATGGAAATAAACTAGCTCAGGCGATGGTAGCTTATATTTGAGAAGATATTTGGCATATACATGCCTTTGAACTGCATTACAACGAGGCTCAAGGGCCTTTTTATTATTGAACAACAAGGGAAAAACCTAAATAACCAAACACCAACCCTAGGAAATGGAACGCCAAGAGTTTGTGTACTTTATTCAGGTTAGTTGGGAAGCCAACGTTTTAGGGTCGTAACTTGGTCATGTTATCTTTGTTTGGAATTGATGATACCTCGTTGGAAAGATCTCACCGAATACTACAAGATTCGATGATGACCTATTATGGACCTAAAAAAACATCATTTAGGGGGTCTAAACTGCTCCAGAATTTCAGGACTCAAAAATTTGCTAAAAACTAATAAATTCTGCTATAAATAAGGAAAATGATGAAACCAACTAGAGGCCTAGGTGGAATAGGTGCATGGCCACCGATATCCACCTCGATGATCACTTCCTAGAGGGTTTGGTTCTGTGAATATGAGAAGTATGATGGTGTTGATGTCAGGCTTAGGGGATGAGGGGAAGGCCAAAATCGCCAGAGGCAGAAAAGTCAAGATAAATTTGTAAGGTGAAAGGATTAGAACACTTCCTGGTGTTCTCCATATTCCTGCATTGGAAAAAAATATGATTTATGTAAGAAATATGGATGATGTGTGTGTAAAAATAGTGTTCGAGAAGGATACTTGCAAGATGGTTTGAGGGAGAACTGGTATTGATAAGGGGAGTTTAGATTGGAACTTTGTACAAGCTTCTCGGTAGCACTGTTATTGATGGGTGCAATAGTTTTTTTGTTCCTGAAAGTGGAGAAAAAATTCTAGTGGTATCTGGAGAAAAGACCATGCTATGGCATCAAATTCTTGGACATATTGAAGAGAAGGGCTTTTGAATATTGAATTGTAATGGTATGGTAGAAGGTATGTCTAATTTCTCCCTAGATTTCGATTTCTATGAACATTATGTATGGGAAGTAGAATAGAGTGAGTTTCCCCTCAGGTTCTAAGAGGGAAAAAGGGATATTAGAGCTTGTGAATAGTGATGTGTTTGGACCTATGTCGGTTCCATCACTGGGTAATTCTGTGTACTATGTCTCATTTATATATGAATTCATGAGGATTACATGGATATATTTCCCCAGGAAGAAATCTAAAGTCTTTGAAAGATTTAAAGAATTTAATGCTTTGGTGGAAAATCAGACAGATAAGAAGATTAAGGTGTCGAGGAAAGATAATGGTGGAGAGTTCTGAAAGAAGTAATTTGAAGAGTTCTGTTAGCCACCTATAAAATTTGTTATGGCAAAAGATGGCTAAGACTTTTTGAGCCTTCAAAGAACAAATTTTATTACTAAAAATTGTTAGCTCTTGAAGACTTATTTAGGCCTCATGCCTCTGTCCAAAATCCTCATTGTTGTTCTCATTTAAATTCTGCTGATTCCAAGTGAAAGACTGCTGCAAGATCATCATTTTTCCCCCTTCTCAAACCTTCATTAGTTCCCCTTTTTTCTTCATAAAACTCCCTTATTTTCATAGATCTTTTTCTTCCATTTTATGAAAATCACTTTTCCATAGTTAAAAACCCATTTATCCAAAGTTTTAACTTAAAAACTTAAGTCACATGTTGAAATACTTTAATGGGTTGATAAAAAAGAATGATCGCGCAATCGCGATCGGAGAAATCAAATGGGTATATTAAGAAGGCCGGGCCCAAAAGCTCCGATTGCGATTAGGCCCTTTGTATTATATACGCCTGACCGTATCACGTTTCATATACCCCACGGCCCCCGCAATCGGGCACCTATTCCCTTTACATAAAAATATTTCGCCCTCGATCCATTAAACCTTGTTTTGTATTGAAAACTTTGGTTTTTATATATATAAAAGGGTTTTCCCCCTGTTTCATCTCAACCGTTGATCACTGACTGATCAAACGATCAATGCTCAATCACATCGGCCTTTCTTCTGATTGCGCAATTGCATCACGCCTTTCTCAACCTCCGATTCGCTCCCCGCCGTTGATCTGACCCTCAGATCGAACGACCATCGCTCCATCGCATCGGAGCTTTCCATCGCAACTCTTGCAACGCGTCCATTTGTTAGTTCCCTCGATTGCCCATCCCTTCGATTCTTTCCCCGCCGTTGATCTGATCCTCAGATCAACGGTCATCGCTTGATCGCACTAACCTCCCCAATCGCGCAATCGCATCGGAAATTTCCATCGCACCCTTTGTTTCTCCCCGCCGATTGTGATCTCCCGATTAGATCTGGACCGTCCACGTGTCTAGATCAATGGCTACGCTCTTTCCCCACCAACTGAAGCAGTTTAAACCTGATTCCGCAGGATTTATTAATTGTTTTTGTGTTTTGCAGGTTTTTATAATGGTTTTTTTTTCGCTGTATTGAAGAGAAAGGCCGAAGGCCGGGAGAGACGTTTCCTGCGCCTTCGGACTATTAAAAAGAATCATTAACGGGTCGGATTCGACGTTTTATCAGTGTTCCATGGGCATTGATGCCTTAAAAAGCCCCGCGCGACTTGCACATTGACAAAGACACTGTTCTATTCAGAACACAGTTAAAGAGTATCGGTTTTTGAAGAAAGTGCAGCAGATGAAGATTGAAGACAATATTACGGGGATTACGGCTAAGACAGATATAAAAAGCCTAATCCCCGACTCAAAACACAGTTTAAAGAAAATCTAAAAGTGTTTTATCGGACAAAAAGCCTCCACCGCCACATCTGAGGTGAATTAATTCCTCAGCTACCATAAAAGCCACCTGTTGCCTCAAACCATTCAAACAGAGGCCGAAGTTATTGAGGAAAATCTGATATTCACCTCCAGCACAGCCAGGGAGTTACTTCTGCAAAGAAATCAACACAGAAAATATCTACAGAGTTACTCCACACAGCACACAGAGCCTCAAAGTCAAATAAGACTCCCATCGAGTTTTAAATTCATAATTGTAAACATTAATATAGTAGTCCACTTGTTCACTTCTCTATCGAGTCCCTCAAAGGGCCGAGAAGTCATTTAATCTGTATTAATGACCCTTGAGATCTTTTTGGTTCTCACCTCCTCATCCTTCTATAAATACTGCTGTAGAAGATAAAAAAGGGTTGGTTGCAGAACTTTGAAATACATTTGAGCTCGAGACTTCTACTTGTACATAGTGTTCACTGGCCCTTGAAGCTCTGTTTGTGATAGAATAGTTAGGTTGAATAGTGAAGATGATTGCTGAACTGAAACATTGGACTTGAAGACTGTAACTGGTTTGACATCAATAACAAGCTTTTTCTTGGGATCCTGGTCTATATTACTGGTGAAGTGCTTCTTTCTTTGTTAATTGTTTTTCCTTCTATATATGCCATATTTTTCATATTCTGCTGTAAAGAACAGTTTAAACAGGGTTAGGATCTACTGTATATCCGTAACCTTCTCTGGCTGAGAAATATTTATCTTAATGTTTTCCTCAATTTTTTTTATTTAAGAATGATTCAATACAGGTTAAACAGTTAGGGATGTTGGCGTTCCCTCGTCCTTATGTTTTCTTAAACATTGTTCTTGAATGTGATTTCCATTATTTGCTATTAAAGTTGGACTAGAGAAGATATGGTTTGCCCTGATTCCTAGGTTCTTTTCTCCAAAGGTAGATTCTGAAAGTTTCCCTTGGTGTTGACTGAAAGCAGACTAGGTTTAAAAGTACCTTATCTGATCTTAAGGTTACATTGTGTCTCTCTTATGTGTTTTCATACTTTTTGAAAGTAATTATGTGGATTACTGGATTGTTTGTCAATTAAGCTGCTTTAATACAGACTTGCCCAAGAAGTTTATGGTTAGCCCTGTTCTTGGTTGGTTTTAAACGGTTACTTAAGAGGCTTTTTCTTGTTTGGACTGACTAGAAATCCCTTGAGAAATTATTATCAGTTTCCACCCTTCCAACACTTTATTGTTTCCATTCCATCATTTTAATCTCAATAATCTTGTGATATAGATGAATTTCCCCTTGGATTACCCTTGACGTTGCTGCTCAATTAAAGCCCAGACAGGACTCCATAGCCCAATGGACTAAAAACCAGCGTTATATCTATCTATCAGCCAAAGCTGTTCTATTCGCTTACAACTTCTCACTTTTGAAATTTTTGCACTTAGAACTTTCCCCTCAAGTAACGTTCATGCTCAACCATCCAAAAAACAAAACAAACCCTTGACCTTCATAACTAGCCTAACATTTTTACCCAAAACTTCAAAGACAAATACATCTTTGCACTTATTGGAGAGATCCCTCTCCAGATTTAGGAGGGCTAGATCCTAGAATCCAAAAGTTGGTTGAAACGATGTTGTTTTTGTAATTGGACTCTGCCAATCTTGCTAATAAATTACAGATCCCTAACATTTCTGGCGACTCCACTCGGGAACTCTGAGTGTTTTTAACACCTTTTAGAGACATCAGAAAACCCTTGATTCAATAAAACTTTGTGAGTAAGAAGCAGCCTTTTCAAGCACTACCATAGAAATGGTAATCATGATGAAACTTGTTTGAATCAGTGACAAGCTAGGCAAACCCTAGGATTCTCATAAGACTTTATCTAACCTTGAAAAATCAGCTGGCTTAGCCATAAGAGTAAATTATCTTTGTCTCACAACCATAGCTAAGTTTTGAAGCAGAGTTAGGATATTCTTAAAAACCACACTACTAAAAACAACTCAGAAAACCTAAAAATTTTTCAGATTGGTATTCAATAAACATGGTGGTGGACCATAAAAGCTTTTACCTCCAAAGGAGCTAAAAAATTCCACTTGGCGACTCCACAATCCTTAACAGACCTTAAGACTCCACTGGGAAGAACCCTTGTCATCATAACATCATTTAAAACTCAGTTAGAGGACTGTAGGATTAAATTGGCGTAAACAGATTAGTTAACCTCTTAAAGATCGTCATATCTGGTTGAACTTGTCTTGTTTATTCGGGTCTAAAAAACGCAGCATAGTGGCTTCTAGAAAGATTCACACTAGAGCCCATCTGGACCCTAATCCACCTGAGATAGTTGATGACCCAAAAAGTATCATTTGGAAGTCTCCTAAGGTTAAATTATCAACTGTTTTTAGATCACCCTTGAGAGTTAATTCAATCCCTGAAAATATTTCGGCTCTATAAAAATCACAAGTTGACTTAGTAAATCCATTCAGAACTAGGTCATTTGATGATATAATACAGCTAGACTCTGAGTCTTCACTTTCATCCCCGGAGACAAGTGAACATCCTGGTAGAAGAGAATCAACACCTCCTGATTTACATGTTCTTTATAATCTAGGTGTCTCTCATCCAAGGTCAGCTTAGCAATCTACTACAGTCCCATCCAGTTATTTTCATCCTTCATCCATCGCTCAAACCACTTCACTTCAGCCCTCACCCCCTCTTGTCAATCCACCTCCACCACATATCATGGCAGCATGGTATGCTCCCTTAGTCCTTCCTGTGCCATTAGTCAATCTTCCACAGGACTATCAGTCCAAAATTCCATTATATGATGCTAGCAACGCTACAACAACATCACAACATGTGGATAAGATGAATGACTACTTTGACAGAAATGAAATCGATGATGATTCTGTCAAAGTCAGATTTTTTGCTCAGAGTTTAGGGGGAGAAGTAAGAAAATGGTTTAAAGCCCTAGCCCCCCATAGTATCAAAAATCTCCAAGGCTTCCATCAAAATTTCTTAAACAAATGGGAAGTGAGGAAGAATCCTCTCCAAGTTCTTGCTGACTACAAAAATCTCCATAGAAACCTTGGGGAGAGGGTACAAGCCTATTGTACTAGATTTAATAGCGTGTATAATGCACTCTCCCCAGAATTAAAACCTCCACAAGGCTCAGCCTTAAACAAGTTTCCTGAAGGGTTTGACGCCGACATGACCTATTCACTCAGAGAGAGAGATTTTTCAACCCTCAAAGTCATGCAAAGAGGTGCTCTTTCTGTGGAAGTCAACCTGATGGAGAAGAGAGCAAGGATGAAAGCTGAAAAGAGGGTATCTTTCAGAGAGGAATCCACACCTACTACCTCAAGCTCAAAGATGGAAAGAATGATGGAAGAAATGATGAAGAAAATGAGCATTCCTGAGAGAGCACAAGCAAGTCAAAACCAAACTGCTCCTCAAAACAGAAACCAAAACCAGAATCAGAATATAAGAAGAAAACAGCCTCTAAGCAGACCTAGGGAAGATGATCAGTAGATCACTCCTCCCTTTCATCAAAACTACGTAATTGAGGTTGAGGAAATAGATGAAATGACAGAGGGGGATGATATTAACCTATTTGGGGTAAATGATGATGACTTTGAGGTTCATTATGATAGGAAATAAGGGCTTTACACACCTTATGATGACAAATGAGATGATGATGAAAATTGTTATCAAGACATGGAAAATTCCATCACAGAACCTTCAAAAGAATATGAACTCAGAAGTAAATCTAGTCAACAAACCCCCAACACCAAAACCTCTGAAAAATCTTCTCAAAACAGCACTACAACCAAGCCTAAAACAGTAAAAAAAAAGGACAAAATGATGGCTGTTAATTCTGGTAAAGGTAAAGAGAAAGACACTCCAAATTTTGAAAAACAGAGTGCAAACATCAGTAGTACTAACACTTCAGCTAGTACTCCTTGTTCAACCGTTGTGTCAACTGTAGATAAAACGAATCAGCAAGCTGTTGTTGCTGATAGAGTGGCAGCAAACAAGGCTGAAACCAACACCTTAAAGAATCAAATTCCTTTAAGCCTGGAACAAGAAATCTCAAAGATCAAAATTTTTGTTCCTTTGACTGAGTTAGCTGCCCAACATGTATATAGGTCCAAAATTTTTAAGGCTTTGAACATAGAAGAAAATGAGGATACACTCAATCTTAATGATGACCAGCCAGAGCTTATTTTTGGTCCAAAGATTGAAGGTAAGTTTCAAGAGGGACCTGTCCCTCCCTTTTATGTAAGTTTGAACATTCATGACAAAATTCTACACAACGCTATGCATGACTCAGGCACTTCCCATAATTTAATGCCAAAAGCTGTAATGGAGAGCCTGGGTCTTGAAATCACCAGACCTTATAAAGATCTTTACTCATTTGACTCAAGCAGAGTCAAGTGTTTAGGATTGATCAAAGACCTTTGTGTTAACCTAGCCCAGATTCCATCCAAATGCTTAGTTATGGATGTTGTTGTGGCTGATGTACCCCCAAAGTATGGAATGCTTTTATCAAGATCTTGGGGGGCTAAGTTACAAGGGACTATGCAAATGGACATGACGTATGCGACTATCCCTGTTTTCAATCAGACTAGAAGACTTTATAGGGAGTCTCATATGCAATACACGGTCACAAGTCAAGACAGACCTCAAAACTCTCCTCTCTATTCCGTAAGTACAGGCCTTGATTCTTTTATCATGTTTAACGATGAAGCACTTAGTGAAAAAATCACGTTATCAGGATTAATGGTCGATAGAGAGGAGGAGGTAAATACCACGGAACTGTCGAAATAGTTTGGTGAACTTGTACAATCTAGTGAACAGAACACAGGTCTCGAGCTACAAACTATGTGTCCTTTACCTTTGAACATTGATAGTCAAGAAAGCACATCTCCATTCACTGAAAAATTTGAAGAGATAAAACAAATTCAATGGGGTGCTGCTAATCATGAACAATCACAAGGCACCGTAGTTGAAAAGGACATTCGCCAAACAGACGAAACTGAAAACAGTCCCCTATGGAGTATGCATTTTGACGGGTCATGGAATAGAAATAACGCTGGTGCAGGTGTCTGGATTCGCAACACTGTAAGCAACCACACCGAATGTATTTCCTGTAAATTAAACTTCCAGTGTTCCAATAACATAGCGGAATACGAATCCCTTCTATTAGGCTTACATTTGTTGAAAACGTTAGGATCCAAGAAAATTAAAATTCACGGGGATTCGGAATTAATCATTAGGCAAGTCAATGGGGAATATAACGCTCATCACCCCAGACTTAGGGCCTATCGAAATGATGTCGTGGACCTTTTAGAAACTTTCGATGAGTCTGAATTAATTTTTGTCCCGAGAAAAGAAAATATTACAGCCCACAATTTAGCCTTTGCAGCTAGAACATGTCTGACGCCATATGAAACCGGAGACAGCACAACTTCGATAAAATTTAGACCAGCTGTGCCTGATAACGAAAAATATTGGCAGGTGTTTGAAAACGACAAACAAATAGAAGACTTCATGCAATTCAGAAATGATTTCGAACTAAACGGTTCGGACTTAGACTATGAAACAGACTACAAGGAAGAAAATTTTCTTGATAAAGAAGAACCGTCTCCGGAACTTGCTAATATAAACTGGTTATCTAGCAAACTTGAAAGTGAAGCAGAAATGAATGCAGAGTTAGAAATAGAGGAGTTAGAAACTCTACACTCCAAAGACGAACGTTTGCCCAAGGGTCTGGCCCCTTTAGAAGAGTTGTTCGATTTTAATGATGTGACAAATAAACCAAAACTGGAACCTGTAGAGACTGAGGTAGAGGAGTGAAATATTGGCAGTGAAGAGAAACCGAAAATGATCAAACTGTCCAAAACTTTGCCAGCTCACATTAAACTCAAATACATAGAGCTGTTCAAAGAATTTTATGATGTTTTTGCATGGAGTTACGAAGATCTTAAGTCCTATGACACTGAAATAATACAGCACAAAATCCCTCTTAAAGAAAACCAAAAACCATTCAAACAGAAACTGCGCAGAATGAACCCTCTGCAGTTGCCTTTGGTTAAGAAGGAAATCATGAAAATGTATGATGTTGGTATTATTGTCCCTATTAGATATTCTGAGTGGATATCTAATCTGGTGTCTATTAGGAAGAAGACCGGAGAAATCAGGCTTTGTATAGACTTTAGAGACTTGAACAAAGCTTCATTGAAGGACAACTACCCCTTGCCCAAGATGGATCATATTTCACAAAGGGTGGTAGGGTCTAGAAGAATTTCTTTGCTTGATGGCTATTCAGGGTATAATCAAATCTTGGTTCACCCTGCTGATCAATTAAAGACAACATTTACTACACCATGGGGCACTTTCATGTATGTAAAAATGCCTTTTGGTCTAATGAATGCTGGAGCAACTTTTCAAAGAGCCATGGACATAGCATTCTCGGAAGAACTGGGCTTCTTCATCATTATCTATCTAGATGATGTCACTGTGTTTTAAAAAACAGATGAAGAACACTTAGAACATTTAAGAAAAGTTTTCGAGAAATGCAGAAAGTTTGGAATATCCTTAAACCCTAAGAAGACACTATTTGGTCTCCAAGAAGGTAAACTTCTTGGCCACATCATTTCAGAAGAGGGTATAGAGATTGATCCAAAGAGGATTGAAGCTATATTGCAAATCTCTCATCCTCGAAATATCAAGGAGTTGCAATCTTTCATCGGGAAGATCAAATTTTTGAGAAGGTTCATCCCTAACTTGGCTGAGCTCCTTAGGAATATCACAAACATGTTGAAGAAGGAGCAAGGGGTAAAATGGACCTTGGAAGCAAAGACATCCTTTGAACTGGTGAAACAAGCGTTAACTAAAGCACCGGTTCTAATAAGTCCTGATTTTTCAAAAGATTTTTATATCTTCTCATTTGCATCAGAGCATACCATAGCTGCTGTCATTTTACAAAAAAATCCACAAGGACAAGAGCAGCCTATTGAATTCTTTACTAAGGCATTGAGGGATTCCCCTCTGAAGTATAACATTATGGAAAAGGAAGCTTTTGCTTTGGTTAAGGCTTTAATAGACTTCAGGGTATACATCCTTCACTCTCATGTCATTTCCTTTGTCCCAAATTCAGTTGTTAAGGAGATTCTAACACAGGACCCAGATGGTAAGAGAGGTAAATGGATTGCTGTCATTCTTGAATATGATTTAGAGATAAAACCCACTAAGCTGATCAAAGGCCAAGGTATAGCTAGATTACTGGCTAAAAGCAATTGTGAGGTTATTGATATTACTATGATTAATGCTTTGGATAGCCAAGAAGAATTCTCGACTCCCATTGTTGAAGACCATTTTATGAATTCTCCTTGGTATGATGATATTGTTTATGTTTTGCTTAATTTAAATACACCTCCTGGTTTGACTAAAACGAAGGCAAGGTTCTTGAAGCTGAAAGCAATAAACTATTGCATTATAGATATATGTATTTATTGGAAAAATGCAAGTGGTATATTACTTAAATGTTTGCCTGAGTTTGATGCAGAGAAGGTTAAGCAGGAATTCCATGAAGGAGAGTGCGGGGGTCATTTGAATTGGAAGTCAACAGCCAACAAAATTTTGAGGGCTGGTTTCTATTGGCCTACTCTATTTCATGATGTTCATAAGATGACCACTACTTGCCATAAATGCCAACTGTTTGAAGACAAGAGAAAATTATTACCCCTCCCTCTACATCCAATCACTGTTGAAGCCCCATTTCAACAGTGGGGACTTGACTTCATCGGAGAAATCCATTCCTCATCCTCTGTCCAGTATAGGTGGATCCTTAGTTCCACAGACTATTTCACTAAGTGGATAGAAGCCATTCCTTGTAGGTAGGCCAATGATTCAGTTATCATAAAATTCTTAGAGACTAACATTCTCTCCAGATTTGGCTGTCCCACCAAGATCATCACTGATAATGCAGCAGCATTTGGATCAAAGAGGATGGTTGAGTTCTGTCACAAATATCAGATATCATTGGGGCATTCCACGACCTATTACCCTCAAAGTAATGGACTTGCAGAATCTTCCAACAAAATCTTAGTGAACATAATCAAGAAACTATCGGAGGACAATAAAAAGTCTTGGCACATAAAGCTGGTCCATGCACTCTGGGCTGACAAATTAAATTTGAAGAAATCTATTGGTATGTCACCTTTCCAGCTTGTGTATGGTACAGATGCAATTTTTCCAAATAGCCTCGGTGTACCAATTATGAAGTTCATTCAAGAGTTGCAGACTGAAGAAAATGACATGACCATAAGAATAAATCAGACCATTCATCTTCAGCAGACCAGGGAGGAAGTGTATAACAAAGCATTGCAGAAACAGGACAACATCCAAAAAGCTTTTTGACAGAAGAATAAAGGCCAGCAATTTCAAGATTGGGGACAAAGTTTTAAAGTAAGACTCAAGGAGGGAAGAAAAGGGCAAGCATGGAAAATTTGACAACCTATGGCTTGGCCCTTACTCTATCCATTCAGTTGCTGGTAATAACACATTTTTCTTACAGAAACTGGATGGAACAGAATTTTTTGGGGGTCCTGTCAACGGCAGGATGCTTAAGCATTACTTTTCTTGATCCATTTTATGTTTTGAAGCCTTTTTATCTTTTTTCCATTATGAATATTTCACCCACCATTGCACTCAAAATTATGAAAAATAAAAAATACAAAAATAAGAAAAGAAAGAAAAGAGGGCAGACTGTGAAAATAAGAAAGGTATAGCCCCATGCCAAAAAAAAGAAAAAGAAAAGAGAGAAATAAATTCTGAAAGTGTGCAAGCTCAAATGCCACTCCTCAAAACACACTTCTAGTTAGTCAAACTGTTTAATCTTAGCTAATTAGCTTTAAATTTTTCTGCTGATAGGATAGTGAATTCGATTTGCCAAACTATTCAATCTTGGCTTATCAATAGATAGATTAGGATAGAAATTGAAGGTTCAAACAAACTCAAAATCTGAACCAAAGTTTCCAAAAGGAGATGACTCAAAACGGTTCTATTTTCTGAGTCACAAAAGAGAAAAACTGGTTCTAATTTTCTAAAAAACTGAACCAGAAGAAAAGAAAAGACAGCTCAAACAAAAGAAAAAACAGAGCTGTGAAGAAAAGAGAAGGCCATGATGAGGGACTTCCAAGTCTTAAGCCCTCCATTTTGTTTTAATTTTCTGCAAATAATAATCTATGTGCAGCTTGTTTTTATGCCATAGATCACAACAAGTCAAACAGCTTAATCTTGACTTGACTGTTTTTGAATTTCTGTTATAGAATTTAGAGAATGAAAGTCTGTTGGACAGCTTAATCCCAATAGACAGTAGATTGGGTAGAGAAATATCTGAGCTCAACTGTTTAATATGAGTTCAGAGAGAAATAAGGAGTAGAATTAGATTAGTTTTTATGCTTTCAAAAGAATAAAATGTTGTAAGAGAGTTTGCCAATCCAAGTGCACTCTAAGAAGAAAAAATGTTGATCTGTAGGATTGGGTAGGTAGAAAGCTTGTTGATGAAGGTCCATTGTTTTCATGGCTGCCAAATATGTTTTTAGAGAAGATCATTTAATCACAGGAAGGCAGCCCAATGGATGAGGCAACTGATCAGCCTCCCAGAAGATGCAAGTCTGAAGTTCTTGATGCCTTCAAGAAGGCACCATCCCCAAGTGGAGCCACTGTTAGCCACCTATAAAATTTGTTATGGCAAAAGTTGGCTAAGACTTTTTGAGCCTTCAAAGAAAAAAATTTATTACTAAAAATTGTTAGCTCTTGAAGACTTCTTTAGGCCTCATGCCTCTGTCCAAAATCCTCATTGTTGTTCTCATTTAAATTCTGCTGATTCCAAGTGAAAGACTGCTGCAAGATCATCATTTTTCCCCCTTCTCAAACCTTCATTAGTTCCCCTTTTTTCTTCATAAAACTCCCTTATTTTCATAGATCTTTTTCTTTCATTTTATGAAAATCACTTTTTCATAGTTAAAAACCGATTTATCCAAAGTTTTAAATTAAAAACTTAAGTCACATGTTGAAATACTTTAATGGGTTGATCAAAAAGACTGATCGCGCAATCGCGATCGGAGAAATCAAACGGGTAGATTAAGAAGGCCGGGCCCAAAAGCTCCGATTGCGATTAGGCCCTTTGTATTATATACACTCAACCGTATCACGTTTCATATACCCCACGGCCCCACAATCGGGCGCCTATTCCCTTTACATAAAAATATTTCGCCTCTGATCCATTAAACCTTGTTTTGTATTGAAAACTTTGGTTTTTATATATATAAAAGGGTTTTCCCCCTGTTTCATCTCAACCGTTGATCACTGACCGATCAAACGATCAATGCTCAATCGCATCGCATGTCTCAATCGCATCGGCCTTTCTTCCGATTGTGCAATCACATCAGGCCTTTCTCAACCTCCGATTGCGATTCCTCAGATTCGCTCCCCGCCGTTGATCTGACCCTCAGATCAAACGGCCATCGCTCCATCGCATCGGAGCTTTCCATCGTAACTCTTGCATCATGTCCATTTTTTAGTTCCCCCGATTGCCCATCCCTCCGATTCTTTCCCCGCCGTTGATCTGATCCTCAGATCAACGGTCATCGCTTGATCGCACTAACCTCCCCGATCACGCAATCGCATCGGCAATTTACATCGCACCCTTTGTTTCTCCCCGCCGATTGCGATCTCCCAATTAGATCTGGACCGTCCACGTGTCTAGATCCAACGGCTACGCTCTTTCCCAGCCATCTGAAGCAGTTTAAACCTAATTCTGCAGGATTTCTTAATTGTTTTTGTGTTTTTCAGGTTTTTATAATGGTTTTTTTTCATTGTATTGAAGAGAAAGGCCGAAGGCCGGGAGAGACGTTTCCTGCGCCTTCGGACTATTAAAAAGAATAATTTACGGGTCGGATTCGATGTTTTATCAGTGTTCCATGGGAATTGATGCCTTAAAAATCCCCGCGCGACCTGCAGATTGACAAAGACACTGTTTTATTCAGAAGACAGTTAAAGAGTATCGGTTTTTGAAGAAAGCGCAACAGATGAAGATTGAAGACAATATTACGGGGATTACGGCTAAGACGGATATCAAAAGCCTAATCCCCGACTCAAAACATAGTTTAAAGAAAATCTAAAAGTGTTTTATCGGACAGAAAGCCTCCATCGCCACATATGAGGCGAATTAATTCCTCAGCTACCATAAAAGCCACCTGTTGCCTCAAACCATTCAAACAGAGGCTGAAGTTATTAAAGAAAATCTGATATTCGCCTCCAGCACAGCCAGGGAGTTACTTCTACAAAGAAATCAATGCAGAAAATATCTACAGAGTTACTCCACACAACACGCGGAGCCTCAAAGTCAAATAAGACTCCCATCGAGTTTTAAATTCATAATTGTAAACATTAATGTAGTAGTCCACCTATTCACTTCTCTATCGAGCCCCTCAAAGGGCCGAGAAGTCATTTAATCTGTATTAATGACCCTTGAGATCTTTTTGGTTCTCACCTCCTCATCCTTCTATAAATACTGCTGTAGAAGATAAAAAAAGGGTTGGTTGCAGAACTTTGAAATACATTTGCCCTTGAAGCTCTGTTTGTGATAGAGTAGTTAGGTTGAATAGTGAAGATGATTGCTGAACTGAAACATTAGACTTGAAGACTGTAACTGTTTTGACATCAATAACAAGCTTTTTCTTGGGATCCTGGTCTATATTACTGGTGAAGTGCTTCTTTCTTTGTTAATTGTTTTTCCTTCTATGTATGCCATATTGTTCATATTCTGTTGTAAAGAACAGTTTAAACAGGGTTAGGATCTACTGTATATCCGTAACCTTCTCTGGCTGAGAAATCTTTATCTTAATGTTTTCCTCAAATTTGTTTATTTAAGAATGATTCAATACAATTTAAACAGTTAGGGATGTTGGCGTTCCCTCATCCTTCTGTTTGCTTAAACATTGTTCTTGAATGTGATTTCCATTATTTGCTATTAAAGTTGGACTAGAGAAGATATGGTTTGCCCTGATTCCTAGGTTCTTTTCTCCAAAGGCAGATTCTGAAAGTTTCCCTTGGTGTTGACTGAAACCAGACTAGGTTTAAAAGTACCTTATCTGATCTTAAGGTTACATTGTGTCTCTCTTATGTGTTTTCATACTTTCTGAAAGTAATTATGTGGATTACTGGATTGTTTGTCAATTAAGCTGCTTTAATACAAACTTGCCCAAGAAGTTTATGGTTAGCCCTGTTCTTGGTTGGTTTTAAACAGTTACTTAAGAGGCTTTTTCTTGTTTGGACTGACTATAAATCCCTTGAGAAATTATTATCAGTTTCCACCCTTACAACACATTATTGTTTCCATTCCATCATTTTAATCTCAATAATCTTGTGATATAGATGACTTGCCCCTTGGATCACCCTTGACGTTGCTGCTCAATTAAAGCCCAGACATGACTCCATAGCCCAATGGACTAAAAACCGACGTTATATCTATCTATCAGCCAAAGCTGTTCTATTTGCTTACAACTTCTCACTTTTGAAATTTTTGCACTTAGAACTTTCCCCTCAAGTAACGTTCATGCTCAACCATCCAAAAAACAAAACAAACCCTTGACCTTCATAACTAGCCTAACAATTTTACCCAAAACTTCAAAGACAAATCCATCTTTGCACTTATTGGAGAGATCCCTCTCCAGATTCAGGAGGGCTAGATCCTAGAATCCCAAAGTTGGTTGAAACGATGTTGTTTCTGTAATTGGACTCTGCCAATATTGCTAATAAATTACAGATCCCTCACAAGTTCCATAAGAAGTGTGGTATAACACGATAAATAATACTTCATACACACCTCAACAAAATGGAGTTGTAGAAAGAAGGAACAAGAAATTGATGGAAAAGGAAAGAAGCATGCTAAGTGGTGTCGAGTTAGGACAATAATTCTAGGCAAAGGCAGTGGATATTGCATGTTACTTGGTTAACAAATCACCTTCATCAACATTGGAGAATAAGACTCCACATGAAGTATGGATTGGTAAGAAACCCTCTCTTTCACATCCGAGGGAATTTGGTTGTGATGCATATGTACATGTTCCAAAAGAGGAAATAAGGCAAGTTGGATAGAAAATTTGAAAGTTGCATATTTAGTGGGTATAAGGATGGTTTAAAAGGTTATAATATTTGGAAACCGAAAATAGGGAAGGTTGTGTAAAGCCCAGATGTTGTGTTTAGAGAGGTGAAATATGTTATTAAACATGAATTTCTACCAAAGGAACCTGAGAAGATAGAGTTTGAGCTAAAGGAGGAAGAATCAAACTCTACAATAGAACAAGAATCAGAAGAGGAAGAGCCACTAACTCCAGATTTGAGAAGATTACTTAGAGAGAGAAGACAACTAGGAAGGTATAGTCCATTTTCTTTCTGTTCAAATTTTACTTTATCTATTACTTATGATGATCCTAGAACTGCCAGGGAGGAAGTATATTGATAGGATGGAAAAATCTGGAAAGAGGTCATGATTGATCAAATGACATATTTGGAAAAAAATGGGGCTTGGGATTTAGTGGAGTTTTCGGCTGAAAGGAAACCCATTGGAAAAAAATAGGTGTTTAAGAAGAAGATAAATGCATAAGGCAAGGTGGAGAAATACAAAGCTCGGTTGGTAGAAAAATGTTATTCCCAGGTGTCAGGAATTGATTTTGGTGATATTCTTCTCTTGTTGCCAAGTTAGCTTCTATTATATTACTTTTACCTGTTATTGTTGATTTTGATTTTTAGGTAGAACAAATGGATGTGAAGACAAAATTTCTTCACATGGATCTAGAAGAAGAGATTTACATGAAGAAACTTGAAGGCTTAACATTGAAGGGTAAGAAAGAACTTCTATGCAGGTTATAAAAAGATTCTATATGGGTTAAAACAATCACCAAGGATGTGGTATCAAAAATGTTGAAATGTGAAACAAGAAACAATGAAATTGGAAACCAGAAAGGGCAGAAAATGCACCCAAAAAGGCCGTGGAATCTTGATGAACTAGGAATGTGTAATTTTAATGCAACCGAATTTTGGCCATGGAATGTGAAGCATCTAATTTATTTTTCCCTTAAATAAATTAGAAAATAAATTGTAGTTTCATCTCATAAAAACTTGTATCAGTTAACTAAGTCATGATGACCAATTTAGCTCAAGAAATTCAAGTTGAGGATCTAAGATGAGGCATGTAGAGGGATTCTAATATTTTGGGGTTCGTGTTGTAGTTGATGTATCAGTGGGGTGTCGGTGTGAATTAGTTAACTCAATTAATTGAGTTAAAATCAGTTTAACTAGTTCTAACTGAGAGATGAGATAGTGAGAGGTACAATGAATTAAATATGATTTAACTCACAAGTAGTGATCAATCATTTAACTGATAATTCACTATAAATAATTTTTACATGTAAGTTCTAAGGAATACCCAATTGAGTTTGAGGTTAAATCGAACATAACTATCAGTTGTATTTATAGAAATTTTCCCATGTGCAATTATAAAGTAATTTGGATTCCACGATGGATTGCGCAATCAATGAAGGGAATTATTCCTATTTAATAGGGGCATAATTTTCTAGGAATTGCATGATGAAGAAAGGCTAAAGGAAGGCTGAGAATTGGCTAAGTACTAGAGTGATTTGGCCTAGATCAGTGTGAGACAGTTGGAAGAGTGCCAGAGAATCTCATGAGAGATTAAGCATTGTATTGTTTCATGATTTCTTGACTTAATACATAATATATATAGAGGGGTTTTGAGTAGTTTCTTCCACCAAGAACATGTTGTGTTGTGCGATTGATTTACTCTTTTCTTTTACTTGCATGTGATTGAGCGATCATGTTTTGTATTCCACAAATATTGTAGAAGAATTCAGTATCTTGTTTTAGTACATCACAAGATCAGATTGAATCCATTCGTAGATTTTATAGATGGTATCAGAGTGACATTTATACATCGTATCAAAGTGTTAGGAATCACAATATAAGAGAAGAAATTGAGTTTGTCTTGAACAGGTTCAAATTTGCAGATTTATTCTTCAGGGTCCAACAACAGATCAAGATGTATTTCAATGGCTTGAGACTCAAATATGCTCTTGAGGGAAATTCGAATTACATAGAATGAAAGGACAAGATGGAGGTAGTGTTGGAGGAAAATGAGTTGAATGAATTCATAGATACTGATATTCCTAAGCCTGCAGCAGCAGATGCCCAACTTCTTGATGCATGGAAGAAGAAGGTAGCAAAGGCGAGAATGATCTTATTAGAGGGAGCTCGATCTCATATTGTCTCGAGTCTCCATGGGAAGGCAAATCCATATGCTACGCGAAAAGCCTTGAGAGATATGTTTCAGAATAACAACAACCACAAGAATTTTTCACTAAAGGACAAGCTCAGAAAGACCAATATGGAGGAGGGTGAGACGATACCAACATACTTGTCGAAGTTGACTCAATATCGAGATGAGCTTGGATGTGTTGGTGTCATCGTAGCCCAGGATGATTTGGTGAGCCTAACACTTATATGCCTTCCCAAGAGCTGGCATAGTTACCAGGACTCTTTGAATAGGTGGGAGAAGTTACTAGACTGGGCTTGTTTGTGGTCTGAATTGGTAATAGAATAAATAAGGCAGAGCACTATGTTTGAGACCTCTAGGAAAGACAAAGAAGAAGATTATGCATTAGTCGAAAAAGGAAAGAAATCGAAGGGAAATAATTCCCAAGGCAAAGAGGGAAAAAGAGTGATCCAGGTGGATATTAGTGGCCACCCGCCTATTCCACTGGGGGCCCCACCATTATCTCTTTTAGTTTTTTAGTTTCGGCACAACTTACTATTTTTAGCAGTTTTTCAGGTTCTGAAACTTCTGGAGCCGTTTTGAGGCCCTAAATGACGTTTTTTGGGCATCGTTTGTTTGACAAATTGCATTATGTTCTAAAATCTACACTTGTAGTCGGTAGTTGTAGTCATCGAATATATCTTTATAACGATGTATCATGTGCATCAAACATAGATAGTATGCCAAAGTATGTGATGTACCAATTTACCTCAACGAGGCCCATATTATGGCGTTTCAACTCCTAGGGTTAGGTTTTTGGATGTTTATGGTTTTCCATTATTTCTAAATAATATATAGGCCTTCAAGCCTCATTATAACACATATTTTAGAAGCCTGTAGCCGTCACATCTCTTCTCAAAGATAAGCTACTAGCACCCTGGATAGTTTATTTCCATTCCGTTTGTAAGCAAATTTCATTTCTTTAATATTACTGAAATGAAGTGTTATTTCCGCTGCATATTTGTATTTATATTTATATGTGTATTATATTGCGTTCCTGCATAAATCCAAATCAATGGTATAAAATCGGTCTGCTTCTTCTTGATCCTTCTTTGCATGTCCCCAACGAGGTTGGGGTATAAGGAGTTAGGGCTCGATCTGGTTGAACCTTTGTAGATCAGCCTCATAAACCCTAACGACCACCCATGGGGGATGAAAAGAAAGATGAGAGAGCAGGAGATCCTATCAAAATATTACTCGAGGACACTCTCGAAAAACAAAGGAACACGATGATGGATAAAGTTTCCCAGATCCTTCAATGACTACCCACTGACGACACATCTGCATCCACCAGCAACTTTGGAGGCACGACTCCCTTTAAGGTAAAAGTAAACTTTGACATTCCCATATTTGAGCATCAAATAGATGCAGATTCTGTAGATAGATGGTTGAATCTATTAGAAGTGAATTTCTCAGTTCATGACTTTTCCGATCGGAGAAGATTATTTTTGCACTCCTCAAAGCTACCCCCCATGTCAAGGGCTGGTGGGAAACCTACTGTGAGAAAAAGGACGAGGAAAAAACCTCTCTGTTCTCAGTTGTACGCACTTGGAATTATTTTTGAGACGTCATCAAGGAACAATACTATCCCATGGGGAGCTATGAGGAAAAGTACATAAAATGGACCATGCTACGCAACAAAGGGATTAATATGTTCATGAGCTGACAAATATGTTCCATACCCTGCACAAAAAGTTGGGTACCAAAGATTCAAAGAAACATTTGGTGCTAAATTTTCACAATTGTATGCACAGATATATTCAGGAGGAAATGGAATTCCTCAACATCTCCTCGCTTCGTACGACATACCGGTATGCTGCCAAGATTGAGAAAAAATTCAAACAGAAGAAGCGAGACTTTAGATCTGTGAATCAAAAGCAAGGGAAAGGTGCCCGCAAACTGCAGAATAAAGGACAAAGACAAGGCATGGTGGGCCAAGACAACCTATCAAAGCCTTAAGCAAAGAACAACACTGCGAAGCCAAAGAAGGACACAGGAAAGTGGTGTGAGTTCCATAAGAGCTCCACTCACAACACAAGTGAGTATCAGGCCAAGCAATCGTTGGTGGCCGAGATGAGGGATTCTAAATAAGATGCTGTTGAGATTGCAACAAGATGAGGAGCTTAGTGGAAAGAAGTCGCCTTCACTAAGTGGGCTCGTAGGCTATTTTTGGTGCAAAGTCTATTTTAAGACTGTCTATTTTTAGACATATGGACCATGTTCTATGAGTTGCAGGATGCTATTTGTGGATGGTTGGTCAAGTCGGAAAAAATAGATGGACTTATATTTTTAGACATACTGGCGGAATCTATTTTTAGATTTCCAGTCTAAAAATAGATATGTCGAATATTATTAGCTCTTAATAATATTTGGACTCTAACATTATCTTATCCTCTTGGAGCACTTCAGTTTGATGCCTGGATGTGGCACATGCAGATGACAGAAGGAATTACACTATTCCTAGGGTTTAGTGGAGCTATTTCATGGTTGAATTCAGTTAGAACTCATGTGACAGAGTTTGGTGGAGTTGATGAGACAGTTAATGGAGTTGTGTTCAGTTTAACTTAGTTGAGCTAGTTGTATCTAGTCTAACTGATTGATACAATTAGTGAGAGTGGTGTGAATTAATTATTAATTAATTCAATAATTATTAACTCATAAATCAACTAAAGAATACATCAGTTAACTGCAGTGCATGGACAGTTTCAGTGGAGACCAGTGGAGAGGTTAGGTGAAAGAGCAATGTGACTATCAGTTGTGACCATACTGGTGCATGAGATGTGCACACACATTGATGGAGAAGCCAATGAGGATTGCGCAGTACATACTGGTGGGATTCGAACTTGGATCTCATGCTTATCCATATTGGATTGCGTAGTAGAGGCAGGCTAATAGGTGGAGCAGATTGGAGCATGTGTTTTGCATGATCTGAGCTTGTGTAGTGTGTAACAATTGGAGATAGTGCTGAGAGCTTGTGAGGAGTTTGTACTATGATTGTTACATGATATCTATCATTATAATATACAGATAGTTGGGGGTTTTCAGCTTTAATATTTCCCATAAATACTGTGTTTATATGTGTGATTGTTTATGGTTTTAATGTGCGCATGCGATTGTTTAATTTCTGAAAATTGATGATTAATAGTAGAGGAGGTTATGCATTATGCATGACGCTAAAATAGTGTGTGATAAAGATAATCTCGGTGAATAATTTATCTATTATTCAAATTTCTACATGGTATCGGAGCGATATTGATCATTGGAGCAATTGCAGAACATTGAAGCGGTTGAGTTTTGTGCTGGTGGAATTCGAATTTGCAGCAGTGTTTTCTTGGTGTTGAAGTTGAGATGTCTTTCAACGGATTGCGATTGGAGTATTCCCTTGAGGGCAGCTCGAATTATATTGCATGGAAGGGCAGGATGGAGGTGGTGTTAGATGAAAATGGGTTGAAGGAGTTCATAGATACTGAAGTCCCAAAGCCTACTTCTAGCGATGCTGCCATAATTGAGGCTTGGCAAAAGAAGACAACAAAGTGTCGAAGGATTCTGTTGGAGGGCGTGAAGGATCACATAGTGTCCAGCCTACATGGTAAGGCTTCTCCATTCTTGATGTGGAAAGCCTTGACATATTTATTCCAAAGCAAGAGCGACCAGAGGAAGTTGGCGCTCAAGGATAAACTCAGAAACATAAAGATGGAGAAAGGAGACAGTATGCCCAAGTACCTCACGAAGTTCACCCAATGCAGGGATGAGCTGGGAAGTGTGGGGGTAACTGTAGATGATGAGGACTTGGTGAGCTTGGCTCTCCTTGGGCTTCCAAAGAGTTAGCATTCCTATCAGGACTCTGTCAATGGTCGGGAGAAATTGCCAGGATGGGAGCGACTTTGGTCGGATCTTGTGCAAGAGGAGATAAGGCGGAGTACCAGGGACAGATCGTCATCAAAGAACTCTGATGAAGAGAATTGTGCTTTGGCTGCCAAAGCAAAGAAGGGGAAGAGCAAGAAAGCTTCTCATTCTGATGCGAAAGGCAAGAAGTAGGACATGTCCAAGGTGAAGTGCTTTCACTGTCACCAACACGGACATTATGCCACAAATTGTCCGTAGAAGAAGAAAAATAAGCAGGCTGCTGGATCTGCAGCTGGAGAGGCCTTAGCCTCACAGTTTGAGCTGGATTTTTTGCTGATCGCATGCTTGGTCTCAAGTGTGGCAGGATTAGTGTGGTTTCTGGACAGTGGTGCGTCTTTTCACATGACAGGAGATCAAGATTTGTTTGCTGATCTGGATGAGAAAGATCTTGGAGTGCACATCGAGATGGGCGATGATGGTAGATACAGTGCGGCTGGTATCGGTACCATTTCCTTTGAGAGGGAGTCTGGTAAACCCTTCGTATTGAAGGAAGTGATGCATGTTCCAGGATTGAAGAAGAATCTTATCTCTGTGGCGATGTTAGAAGACAAGGGATATGATGTTGTCTTTAGCGAAGGAAAGGATTTCCTGCATAGTAAGGAAACTGGTGAGACCCGGAGGATAGGGGTTCGAGTTAAGAACCTTTATCAATTACAGGTAGATGGCTACGCAGCAATGGCAAGCAAGGCAGAAGGAGTGGTGAGCCGGGATGATGGTGAGTTGTGGCACCGAAGATTGGGCCACCTTCACCATGGAGCTTTGAAGATACTGTAGCAGACTTCTATTGGGCTTCCTAAAGGCACTCTTGCGCAATCAGATCAGTGCAAGGGGTGTACCTTAGGAAAATTTGTGAAAGCCACCTTTCACGAGAAGGATAGTCGCGCCACGACGATCCTTGAGAGAATTCACACAGACGTGTGTGGACCTTTCTCAGTAGCTTCGACAGAAAAGCACAGGTACTATGTGATCTTTGTTGATGATTTTCTCGGAAGTGCTGGATTTTCTTCATGTAGAAGAAGAGCGAGACATACTCAAAGTTTTGTGAGTTCAAGGCGCTGGTGGAGAAAGAATCAGGGAAGCGAGTGAAGGCTCTTAGGAGCGACAATGGTGGTGAATTCATCTCTGGCGAATTCAGGACTTTTGCAGTGTAGGAATTCAAGGGGGCTCATAGCACCTCATAACCCACAGCGAACGAGTTCTGGCGCTGAGCGGAAGAACAGAACGATCGTGGGTCCTGCACGTGCGATGTTGCATGATCAGGGCCTAACCATACACTTGTGGGCGGAGGCATGCAATACTGCAGTATATGTGCAGAACCGTTGTCCTCACAAGATACTTAGCATGAGTACACCTGAGGAGGCGTTTTCTGGTAAGAGGCCTGATATTTCCCATTTCAGGATTTTTGGTTCACCTGTTTACATTCATGTGAAGAAGGATGCCAGGAAGAAGCTGGAGCCGACCGCAGAGGTTGGGATATTTATGGGGTACACAGATACGCCCCACAACTATCGTGTGTATTTTCCAGACAGTCGCAAGACTGTTGTGCGATGGGATATCAAATTTCAGGAGGAGAAAGACATGAAGTGTTCGCTTGAGAGGGAGCTACACTTGCATGCAAAGGAGGAGCTATTAGTTCCTAAGGATGAGCCTCAGGATGTGGATCAGCCACAAGAGGAGGTTCATGGAATGGAAGAGACCACTCATGCAGCGCCAACCATTAGAGGGCGGAAGCGCACTACAGAAGCTGAGCGACTGGCTCAAGATGCAGAGAAGGTTGTAGGAGCACCTACATCACAGCGCAGACAGAGACAGTCACCTAACCGGTATAATGGATACATGGCTCTTATGAGAAAGTGTATCGTGACAGAGCCATCCTCTTTCGAGGAAGTTGTGGAGGATCCCACATGGGTAGATGCCATGGTGGAAGAGTATGATTTGATTGTCAGAAACAGTGCATGGGAGATTTTCCCAAGGCCGGAGGGGAAATCGGTGGTGGGTTCGAGATGGATCTACAAATTGAAGCAGGCAGCTGACGGGAGTGTGGAGCAGTAAAGGCAAGATTTGTTGCTCGAGGCTTTTCACAGATAGAGGGGATCGATTATGAGGATACCTTTGCACCTGTCGCAAGGTATTCTTCCATATGGACGATTCTTGCTCTCTCAGCGCAGATGGGGTGGCACATTCATCATATGGATGTGAAGACTGTGTTCCTCAACGGGGTGATTGAGGAGGAGGTGTACATAGAGCAGCCCGAAGGTTTCGAGATCTTCAGCAGCGAGTCGCATGTGTGCAGGCTCAAGAGAGCGTTGTATGGGTTGAAACAAGCACCTCGTGCTTGGTACACACGGATAAACAGTTATTTCACTGGACTTGGATTCTCCAAGAGTGAGGCGGATCCGAACCTATACCAGATTGTGGTGGAGGGTAAGTTGCTCATCATTGTACTTTATGTAGATGATTTGATTTTGACAGGTGATGAGCTGTTGATACTCTCATGCAAGGAGGATCTTGCAAAAGAGTTTGAAATGAAGGACTTGAGCCCTCCTTCATTATTTCCTAGGATTGGAAATTTGGTAGCGCGATGATACTTTTTTTCTCGGGGTAAGTATGCCGGGGAGATGCGGAGGATTCGACATGCATGGGCGCAAGCTGATACTCTTCTGGTGGTTGGAGGAAGGAGGATGCTACTTCGGTGGAGGTAGTGGATGCCTTGTTTATCGACGGTTGGTGGGGTTGCTTATGGGGTCGCTTATGTCTGGTCAATACACGATATATGCTATGCGGTCGCAGAGCTTTCCTGAAGCTGGTTAAGCCTACCAAGCTCTTCTGGAAGGCGGGCAAGCATGTATTGCGTTATCTTAGAGGCACATCGGGATATGGATCATGGTACAGACAGGAGGATCAGTTGAGGTGGCATGGGTTCATGGATTGGTATCATCATATCAGAGATTGTGTGCAGCGGAGAATCATGCTACTTTCATACATTCCTACGGAGGATCAGGATGCTGATATCTTGACGAAGGCGCTCACCTGGAGCAAATTCGAATACCACAGGGGCAGGATAGGGGTTGCAGATAATCCTTATCTTTTTGAGAGGGAGTGTTGAGATTGCAACAAGATGAGGAGCTTAGTGGAAAGAAGTCGCCTTCACTAAGTGGGCCCGCAGGCTATTTTTGGTGTAAAGTCTATTTTTAGACTATGTCTATTTTTAGACATATGGATCATGTTATATAAGTTGTAGGGTGCTATTTGTGGATGGTTTGTCAAGTCAAAAAAAATATATGGACTTCTATTTCTAGGCATACTGGGCGGAATCTACTTTTATATTGCCAGTCTAAAATAGATATGTCGAATATTATTGGCTCTTAATAATATTTGGACTCTAAACATTATCTTATCCTCTTGGAGCACTTCAGTTTGATGCTTGGATGTGGCACATGCAGCTGACACAAGGAATTACGCTATTCCTAGGGTTTAGTGGAGCTATTGCATGGTTGACTTCAGTTAGAACTCATGTGACATGGTGGAGTTGATGAGATAGTTAATGGAGTTGTGTTCAGTTTAAATTAGTTGAGCTAGTTGTATCTAGTCTAAGTGATTGATACAATTAGTGAGAGTGGTGTGAATTAATTATTAATTAATTCACTAATTATTAACTCATAGATCAACTAAATAATACATCAGTTAACTGCAGTGCATGGACAGTTTCAGTGGAGACTAGTGGAGAGGTTAGGTGAAAGAGCAGTGTGACTATCAGTTGTGACCATACTGGTGCATGATATGTGCACACACATTGATGGAGAAGCCAATGAGGATTGTGCAATACATACTGGTGGGATTCGAACTTGGATCTCATGCTTATCCATATTGGATTGCGTAGTAGAGGCAAGCTAAAAGGTGGAGCAGATTGGAGCATGTGTTTTGCGTGATCTGAGCTTGTGTAGTGTGTAACAATTGGGGATAGTGCTGAGAGCTTGTGAGGAGTTTGTACTATGATTGTTACATGATATCTATCATTATAATATACAGATAGTTGGGGGTTTTCAGCTTTAAGATTTCCCATAAATACTGTGTTTATATGTGTCATTGTTTATGGTTTTAATGTGCGCATGCGATTTTTTAATTTCCGCAAATTGATGATCAATAGTAGAAGAGGTTATGTATTATGCATGAAGCTCAAATAGTGTGTGATCAGGATAATCTCGGTGAATAAGTTATCTATTATTCAAATTTCTACAGATGCATGAGTTGGGAATGAAGGTTGTGATAAAATGATGGAAAGATTTCACATGGAAATATAGTTCTTGGAATGATAGCTTAAGGAACCTGAGGGAGAAGTGAAGCTTGCAGAACCTAATCCAGAAGAGATTGCAGTTACTGTGCATGATGGGGATTAAATGTTTGTAACATTTATATATTTGAATGAATTTTATAAATTTTCAAATAAAAATGTGAATGTAGGTACAGAAAACAACATTAACAGATATGATGTTTAACTCAGAGAAATTGAGCAGAAATTATTTGGAATTGAGATGAAATATTAGGAGCAGCAAGAAATTTATTTCCATAGAGACATAAAGGAGATAGAAATACTGATCCAGCAGATAAATATGAAAGCATCCAACAATTCAAAATAGGATCTACTGAAATGCAGAAAGTCGATGATGGGAGATTGGTGCTTGAAGCATCAAAAGAGGCTGAAAGGTCTTATGTTTTTAAAACTAATAGTTTGTTGATGAATGCAGGTACAACACCGGACAAGAAAGTTGTCGATATAAAAGAAATCAATGACTATAGTTGTAATCAAGAAGGAGTTCTTGATTATTCTTCATTGCAGAAAGTTGAGCGTTTAGCATTAAACAAAGAGGAACTACTTCGATGAATTGGCGAAAGAAAGTGTTGGAAAGGCTGATGGAATTCGATTGACAGAGTGAGTGATGAGTTACCAAACAAAGTTGATACTTTAAAGGACCAGCTACATAACAAAGTTTGAAATCTTGGAGGGAGCAAGTCATCAAGACTTGTGGTTGTTGCATTATTACAGAAAAGTGACAGACCTCATAGACATGAGTCTATGGAAAATTCTCTACATGGAGAGTCTGATGTAGGAGTAGCCAACATGGGTTTTATTAAAATATTGTGTAATTAGGGGGGTGATGATTTTTTAATTATTTTATAAATTATTGTGCTCAGTTTAATAAATTAAGAGAGAAAATTGTAAGTGAAGATTATTATAAATATTATTTTAATAAATTAAGGATATGAGTGGAGTTGAATTAGGTAGATAATCTAGGGATTATGAATTCCTTAAATGGGACTTAGTTGAGTCCAAAAAAAAGATAAATCTAATTTAGAATTTAGTTGAGATTTGCGTGGAGGAAATTATGGATTGGAATAAATTCATTATTATGTATAAATATGAGGAGTGTGTGAGGATGGAAAAGCAGTGAGGAATACAGAGCGAGAGAGAGAGATGGTTTGAGAGCTTTTGTAAAAGGGCTGAGACCAGATAGGACATCCATTGTAATATTCGGCAAAGGAATTTCTTGTGTTATTATATATTAGTATTTTTGGTTGTATGGTTCTCTTTTATTTATGTACATTTTAAGATGAATCAAATGTTTGTTTAATGAAAAAAAAAGTTTTTCACCTCAAGAAATTTGATCCCTCTCGGCACTTGATAGATCTGGAGTTAAGATGGATCTAGGCTGGTTATACCACATTCAAATTCATTATGGAACTCACTTTTTCAAATTAACATTTTTTTTCCCATGTTTAAAATAACATTGATGCACCATGAAATACCATCATTAACTTGTACCCACCCACCACAAGAATCACTTACTATATTACCAACTAATTCCAATTCCAACTCAAATTTATTAATATATAAAATACATCTTACTTTTTATATAAAATAATATAGCTTATTCCAACCTCTAAGTGATTTTTTTATATAAAATAATATAACTGATTCCAATCAACAACTAAAATTTATATGGAAAAAAATCACAATATTTTAAATGTAAAAACATGATATTTAACTTCATGTAGTGGTGTACTTCGTATAGAGAAACTTGTACAATTTTCTTGTTCGGAGACTTAAAATCACATTTAGAACAAGCCCAAATGTGCACACACATCCCCATGCTAAGAATGTTTTGGCATAGCAATCAATTCCCATGCAAAGGTCATGGCCAACTCCACGGTTACTCTTCTGAGAGCGATCATATACCAGCCCTGCCATGTTGCCGAACAAAAGCGAGCCCAAGGAAATGTTGGAAATCAGAATGTTGTGGTTCACACTAAAACCCTCCATCCCAAATAACTCTGAAGAGGTTGGAACTGCAACACTCGTTATTGCTCCTGTTGATGTTCCAATCATAGCGGTACATATATACAGTACCCATTGCCTTTCACCCCCGAAAGCCATCAAGGTGAAAGTTGGCAACATTGGTACCATCCATATTCCTAACCAGGTCGGCCTAGGTAAACGACCATTTATTCTCTGTAAACATACAGTTAAACAAACCCATAATATTTAGTTCGAATTCGTAACACTTTGTTAAAAAAATGCAGAAAATTAATTGTTTGTTTAGGAAAGAAAACTATGTAAAATATTTTACTAGATTCGACTCTCTAAATCCAATACAGAAAAAATTCAGAAATATACATCTTACAAATACTCAAAAATTTTATTTTTTTCTAACTATAAAAGAAAACTCATAAATTCTCCAAACATTAATGCTTAATGGTTAAAAATTTATAAATATTTTCAATTAAAAAATAATTCAAAAATACTAAAAAAATCAAAACAGTCTCAAATTTAATAATATTACGTAGTGAAAAAAATATAAAATAGAATTTGTTAATAATAAAAATCATTTCTCAACTATTAAATAAATTCATATAAACTTAAACAATATTAAATAAAACAATTTCTTAATTTAAAAACTATTGAATTATGTGACATACATTTATACAACACTAATATAGACCTAATATGAACCTATAATCTTTTAGTTATGGTGCATTTGATGCAGGAGCAACCTGCTTGGGTTTTATTAAAATATTGTGTAATTAGGGGGCTGATGATTTTTTAATTATTTTATAAATTATTGTACTCATTTTAATAAATTAAGAGAGAAAATTGTAAGTGAGTATTATTGTAAATATTCTTTTAATAAATTAAGGATATGAGTGGAGTTGAATTAGGTAGATAATCTACGGATTAGGAATTCCTTAAACGAGACTTAGTTGAGTCCAAAAAAAATATAAATCTAATTTAGATTTTAGTTGAGATTTGTGTGGAGGAAATTATGGATTGGAATAAATTCATTGTTATGTATAAATATGAGGAGTGTGTGAGGATGGAAAAATAGTTAGGAATACAAAGTGAGAGAGAGACATGGTTTGAGAGCTTTTGTAAAAGGGCCGAGAGCCAAGAGGCCATCCCTTGTAATATTCGGCCAAGGAATTTCATGTGTTATTATATATCAATATTTTTGGTTGTATGGTTATCTTTTATTTATGTACATTTCAGGATGAATCAAATGTTTGTTTAATGAAGAGTTTTCTTGAGAATTTTCATGTTGAAGGAAGAGCACACATTATTATATGCTAGGATCTATTTTATGGTAGAAGCCTGGCATCATTTGGTATCAGAGCAAGAGTCAATCTTGGAAGCATCTGAGCGAGTGAGAAAGAAAATGTCGTGGTTGCCTTATTTTTGTTTCATTCGATATTCTGTCCGAAGTAAAGGAAAACCAAGAAGACTAAGATAGAAGCCGAATACACTTATCTTGTTTAGGGCCGAGATTCACCTTCTTCAGAAATTAGAGAACATAATTATGATCCTTTCCACTAGATTTATGCATAATTGAAATGTTATGCTCATAATTTAATTGTGAGAGAGTTAAAGGAGCAACGTGAGTGAAATGATAGAAGCTAGCATTCATAAAAGTCCTTGAGCATCGTATAATGAGTAAGATGGTGTGATTGTCAAAAGCTACAGACGTTGGATGCAGATGTTTTGAATGCGGACGTAGAGGAAGATGGGATTGATGACAACAAACAACGTTAAAGCCCCTGCAAAATATGTGTTGGGTATATGCGTAGGCTGTAAGAGTATAATTATCTTGGCCGCAACACAGAGAAGCGTTGTACAACACTTGGTAGCTTGGGCGACGACTCATATGGAATTCAGGGCAGAACGGTGTTGGCACTCCGGTTGAAGAGTGTGTTGGTGATGCGTTTCTAGCAAGTGGTTGTAAGAGTTAATTAACTTGAACACAACACACATAAGTACTCTGTCCAACATTTTTTAGTTTGGTGCGACGACTCATGTGGTAGCACTTCCGGTATTGTAGAGATAAGACATACAATATTTCCTCTCTGTGTTGACGTCCCACTGATAGTAACAATTTCCTTATTGATTGGGTCAATATTTGTAATGGAATGAAAATTTCGTTATTGACTGCATGATGGTTTTTGTGGAAAGTTGAGTAAATGATTCTATTTACATCGAAATTCATATACACAACCGTCTTATTCTCGTGCTAATGTCCCATTTATGGCAACGACTTCATTGTGGACAATGTTCATATTTAAAATGGGATGGCAATTGTGTTGATAAATATTACTTGGTTACGCTTAATTAATAGCTGGTGATGATTTGTGTGGACTGTGAGCTCAAAAAAAAGGTTGCGCTTAATTTTTTTAAATGAATTCCACATTTGAAATGCAACAAATTTCAATTCCCATTCTTGTATATATAACAATGATTTCTTTCACTTGAAGCCAGTCATATCAATGCACTTAAAAAGGCATGTGTGGTGCTTGTGAAAGAGGTGCAGTTTCAGCAAAATATTCAAGGTATGGATCCAGTATTTCCATGGTACCACCTTCCAGTGTAAGAAAAGGTCACTGGGATTGATCGAGGTAATGTTTTTGCAAATAGTTCATGTACATTTTTGGAGAATGTAATCTTGGAAGGATATTCCGTTACATTAAGGTTTCATGTTTCCAAAGCCAAGAAATTGAAATTGAAGAGAAACCTGAGAGATTGAGATGAGAGAACTTGGCTTAAGCTAAGAGGGGAGATTGTGCATACCTTGAAGGTTTACAAAAGGTTTACAAACATTGTTTGCTGGGAAATATTTATGTTAGAAAATTGCTGGGAAGAGATTTTTTTGCTGGGGAGAGAATGGACCTTGCACATTCAAAGTAAAGTAAAGAAGGAATTCAATCTCATATGAAGAATCTAATTTATTTGGAATTATATATATTATAATTTCTTGATACATTAAATACTAAAGTGTGCATTGGTTGATTGCATCGAATTTTAGTGTGGAGACAAAGTCTGTAGAGGCTTGAATGTATTTCTAAAAGAATACGCGAGAGAAGGGTTGGATCACTTCAACCACAAGAAGATTCAAGGTAAGTGCTCATTGAATGAATCAATATTCATTTGAGTAAAGGTATTTTAAAATTTGGTTGATTAAATTTCCTTGCCATACTAGAGAAGTTGATCTTTTGTAACTATTATGAAAGAGTGAAAATGTTGCAAATGCAGAGGTATAAACGAATGGAAAATGAATGGAAAAGGAGAATGGATTATCTTGGATGATATAAAAATAAGTGTGCATTTTTATGTGAGAGGGTTTATTATGCATAATTTGGGTTCTTCACAGTTTTGGTTAAGTCATTTTGGACCAAAGCTTGTAGTTGGAAGTGGGAGAATTCTTTGGACTTGTGTTTAAGATTGAAAACCCAATTGCTTGATGTTGTAGAATCTTTGTTTTTACCATCATGTGCGGCACCTAAGGAGGAATTATTCAGGATGGACACAATGTACGAGTTGTACATTATTCGTCAAAGAGGTTGAAATGTGAATAACTTGTTCTTTGAACACAGGTGAAGAGATGTGAATTGATGTACATTTTATAATGTGCAGTTGTATGGTGCATGGAAGTAGATGGAAACTATTTGCGCTAAGAAGATGAGTGAGTTGAATGAAGGGAATGAGAATATTCACAGTGAAAAAGACGACACAGAAGAGTGGAATCCAGAGAGTTGAAATTGCAAAGAGAAGGTTTGTTAATAACCTTAATTGGAGCATAAGGTATGTTAATTCAGAAAGGTATTTTTGAAAGTTGAATATTGAATGGTTTATTTATTTTCACCATAAAATAAATATTGGAAAACATGGATTGAATTTTGATTAAATGCTTCAGTATCATGTGAAATGATATTGGGAAACTGATGATCTTTTCATAAGAATGAAGTGTGAGAGAGAGTGAAGATTTTACATCCTAAAAATGTATTAGGGGTGTATGTTCGTAGGAAGATTGTATAACTTGAATTAAGTCAAAATATGCACTATCATAATTATTGGGTCAAGCCTTGAAGTCAAACAGATGTTAGGGTCAAATGAAAATTTGGATAGCTTGAGTTAATATTGAGTTATTGTACAAGAGGGTGTATTTTTCATCCAAGATGAAGAGTTGATGTAAATTCTGAGTCAAAGAGTCGTAAACCAAGTCTAAGTTTTAAATGTAATTGGGTGCATGATTGGTAGATCCAGACACCCAAATAGTTTGGTCATTATAACACATGAAATACTATAGTTGTTGTTTGAAGCAAAGAGAAGCAAGAGAGTTGCCCAGAACTGATTCCAAGACAGAGAATTGAAAGAGGTCAAGTGCAGGAAGAGAGCTTGCAATTTTGATGGCAAGTAGGAAGGCTTGCTGAAAAGGGGATTCAAATGAAATCCACACATGAACAGATGAAGTTCACAAAGGAGGAGAAGATGACTTGTGTCAATCATTCTAGAAGATCTGATGAAGACAGCAGCAGAAAGACGAAGGAAAATGCCAAGGCAAATGGCATATGTAAGCAGTTGACTGATGAAGAATATGAGAGGGAGAAAGCTAAGATAGCAGTTCACCTTGAGTTATTGATGGAATTGTTGCAAAGAAATGCGAAAGACCAGAGACATGGTTGGACCATGAGGAAGAAAGTGAAGTGGCAGAGGCTACACGCAAAGAGGGAACAACAGGTAAACATACAGCTGACATAAGAGTTGAGGAAGCTCGAACAGATGATGAGTGTGAAATTGGGATGTGAAGAACTCGGAGAGGCTGAGTTTAAAATGAAATTTTCCATTTGTGGCCCAGAACAGGGTGAAATTCTGGGTAAAGAGATCAATGAGAAATATCTCATGAACTATTGGGATATTTTAGAAGAATCTGAAGATGTGTTGTCGAGAGAAGGAAATGAGGCTATGAAGCCTTGCATTTTTAAATCTCATAGTTTATGTATGTTTGCAGGATGTGCGAAAGATGGTGGAAAGTTTGGTGAAACTGTCACAGAGATGAATGAAACTCTTGAGGTGAAGTGTGATGGAGAATGCCTTTCAGAGGAGGAAGGTACTTATTTTTTGTAGCAAGAAGAAATCATAAATGAATTCTTGTTTGGGGTAAGACAGTGAGTTGAAGCTATTATGGAGCAGAAGCATAATAGAAATGTCGAAGTGATATTCCAAGAAGGTAAACAAATGAATTTGTTTAATGAAATTGTTGACAGAATTTTACAATGTGATGATACAGAAACCAGGATAACTCAGGAATATTGCCAGAAGAAGAATGAAGTTGGGAATGAAGGTTATGATAAAATGATGTAAAGATTTCACATGGAAATATAGTTCTAGGAACGATGGCTTAAGGAACCTGAGGGAGAAGTGAAGCTTACAGAACCTGATCCAGAAGAGATTGCAGTTACTGTGCATGATGGGGATGAAATGTTTGTAACATTTATAGATTTGAATGAATTTTATAACTTTTCAAATAAAAATGTGACTGTAGGTACATAAAACAACATTAACAGATATGATGTTGAACTCAGAGAAATTGAGCAGAAATTATTTGGAATTGAGATGAAAGATCAGGAGCAACAAGAAAGTTATGTCCATAGAGACATAAAGCAGATAGAAATATTGATCCAATAGATAAAGATGAAAGCAACCAGCAGTTCAAAACAGGATCTACTGAAATCCAGAAAGTCAATGATGGGAGATTGGTGTTTGAAGCATCAAAAGAGGCTAAAAGGTCTTATGTTTTTAAAACTAACAGTTTGTTGATGAATGCAGGTACAACACCAGACGAGAAAGTTGTTGCTATAAAAGAAATCAATGACTATAGTTGTAATCAAGAAGGAGTTCTTGATTATTCTTCATTGTAGAAAGTTGAGTGTTCAGCATAGTCGGAGACGAAAGCATTAAACAAAGAGGAACTACTCCGAGAATTGGCGAAAGAAAGTGTTGGAAAGGCCGATGGAATTCGATTGACAGAGTGAGTGATGAGTTACCAAACAGAGTTGATACTTTAAAGGACCAGCTACATAATAGAGTTTGGAATCCTGGAGGGAGCAAGTCATCAAGACTTGTGGCTGTCGCATTATTACAGAAAAGTGAAAGACCTCATAGAGAGGAGTCTATGGAAAATTCTCTACATGGAGAGTCTAATGCAGGAGCAGCTTACTTGGGTTTTATTAAAATATTGTGTAATTAGGGGGGTGATGATTCTTTAATTATTTTATAAATTATTGTGCTCATTTTAATAAATTAAGAGAAAAGATTGTAAGTGAAGATTATTATAAATATTCTTTTAATAAATTAAGGATATGAGTGGAGTTGAATTAGGTAGATAATCTAGGGATTAGGAATTCCTTAAACGAGACTTAGTTGAGTAAAAAAAAAAGATAAATCTAATTCAGATTTTAGTTGATATTTGCGTGGAGGAAATTATGGATTGGAATAAATTCATTATTATGTATAAATATGAGAAGTGTGTGAGGATGGAAAAGAAGTGAGGAATACAGAGCGAGAGTGAGAGATGGTTTGAGAGCTTTTGTAAAAGGGCCGAGACCCAAGAGGACATCCATTGTAATATTCAGCCAAGGAATTTCTTGTGTTATCATATATCAGTATTTTTGTTTGTATGGTTCTCTTTTATTTATGTACATTTTAAGAGGAATCAAATGTTTGTTTAATGAAGAGTTTTCTTGAGAATATTCATGCTGAAAGAAGAGCACATGTTATTATATGCGGCGGTACGGGGAGCACAAGTCCGTACTAGTGCTCTCTAAAGCCAAGAGGCGAATGACAACTACTAGGTTTAAAGACGCCGGAACACGTCTCTAGCCTAGACCTCTAAATGTGTCGTTAATGTTTCAATGCTTCCTTAGGTAAATTGAATAAATTTTATGGTTGATCTTCAATTATGTTTCGGTTTCAAGGCCCTAGCATATGTCATATGACAATCTCCTATATGCAACTATATGAGAAAATAAATCTTTCAATTCAATGAATGCTATCTAGTTAAGGGAAGAGCTTCAAACAATGATGCAACAAACAGCAAAACTGAAAGCGAAACTTTTCCAAACTAGATGACTTTCACTATCCAAAAGTATTCTAAAACATTCAACGAAGCGAATAATGCAATGTAATCTATGCAAAATCCTCTTTTTCGAAAACTATGCAATTGTAATCTATGCACAATTTCCTTTTCTTTTCAAATGGTAAGAATGCACTCAATGAATTTTTCGATGAAATGAGAATCTACTTAATGCATGCTTTCAATGAAAGAGAATGCACTCAAAGCGATTTTTAGCTTTCAATCATTAAACAATGTGATCTAAGTTCAATGATAAATCTTAAAATACTCTTCAATGCAATGTGATCTAATGCATTTTAACAAAAAGAACACTTTGAGATGAAAACTAAATAAACTCAAATCTCCTTAATGAAGGATGAATGCAAAAGAGATGTAAGCAAACACTAAGAATGCAATCGTTGTTTCAAACACTTTGTAACGAAATCCCTCAAAAGGTGACAAGACGTATGAGGTCAAACACAAAGAGGACTTCTAAAGCAAGAGATAAAAACAAGGCATTCATTCCCTTTTACATCAAAGAACCATGGAAATAAGACATTTCAAACAATGAGCAATGTAATCTATGCTCATACAGTGAAAAGACCGGAAGGGAAAGACACACTGGTGAAGGATTTAGGGAAAAAATCTCAATTTTCACACACCATGAAATTGACCCGACTTGTACATTGACAACTAGCGCCAACTGGCGCGACTTGCACACTGACAACTAGTGCCAATGGTCAATTGGCATGGGTTGCTAACTGACAACAAGCGCCAATGCCTGAAAATGAAAAAAAAAAGAATTTCTCCCAACCAAGACCAGACTCACCACTTCAAGCAGAATCTAAAACAAACCCAGAAGCAAAGTATTGACCAAAAGAAACTTCCGAACAAGGGTAACCCTACCACCTACAGGAAATGGCGCGACTGTCTGGCTGTAATCCGCGCCAGACAGGGGATGGCGCGAGTGATGAACTGGCAACCTGCGCCAATTAGCACGACTATCAGGCTAGAAATCGCGCCAATCAAGCCAACCATTAAAAGGTGAAAATTTAGAAAAGCAGAGGTCAGATCTGATCCTCTGGGGCTGAAACAAAATCCAAAACACAAGAAGAGCCAGCCGAAAAGAGCCAATCAAGCAAGGAAAGTCAAGAATCGACCGAAAAGACAAGACGAGATCCAAGTTGTTCAGTCCGTAAACTAAACCGGATATTGACTGAAGCAACATTGATCTACTCCGCTAATGCAGAGCAAAAGCGTTTCAAAGGCTATCTGGCTGTACTTCAGGCTCTGTCTATAGCTTACAAATCAAACAACAAGCTGATCCCCAGCGGAGTCGCCAAATTGTTGAAGAGGTAAATCCCCTCTGCGGACAGAGGCGATCCCTACTAGACCAGATCAGGTCTAGCAACAATCAAACACGCTACAGTGCAGGTTCCTAATTGTAAATAAACCGACTTGTGAGGAAGGCTTACCTGGAATCCAACACTGTCGTTTGTAGAAGAGGTGGTGCTCCCGTTCCTTTGCCCTGGCAGATCACAATCCTCACGATCTCCGTGATCAGACACCTGCACATGCAAGAAACAACACAGACGCAAGAATAAAATCTAGTATATACAACTATATGTTAGTCGAAGAGGACATAACTCATGAACATGATCAAGAACAAGAGTGGAACCATAACCAATAGTCACTTAATATTAATGAGTCAAAAAGAAGAATACAACCAAAGCTTCGACGCCGAATTCTCCTTTGGCGGGTCATCAGCAGAACATGTCTCAATAAAGCCTGTCAAGGATGGGACAAGCTTCTCTCTCCGGATACTTTGCAATAGTCTCCTTGCTTGGATTTTTCCTTAGGGAATCAAGAAGGCTTTTGCAGCATGAAAGCTCTTGGGAACTTGGGGATTCTGGAACTAGCTTGCAATGGAAATGGGCAAGCTTTTATAGAAGGAGGAAGGGGAGTTGGCATCCCTATAATTATGGGATTGGCCCTATCATCAAGGAAGCTTCCATGAGAGGTGGCAAACCACTTACTCTTTATGGGAATCCGTAGCCAAACCTCCCAAATCAAGATAGAAATCAGTCCAAGAATTTGTTAGCATGAAACTTCCGCCTTTTATTTTTAAAAAACACCTCTTAATATGGTTGGCGCAGGTGCGGCTCTATGACAGAGCGCCAATTGGCGCGCCCTCTTTGGAGGATTTTCCCTCTTGGCGCGAGGGCTGAACTATGGAATTGCACCAATGGAAAAAGAGCTATTTTTAGGGTTTTTTTCAAGGAGATGTCTTCAGGGCAATGAAAGCTCATCTTCAGAGGGATGCAATGAAAGTATTTTCAAGTCTTGTCTCTTCTCACAGGTCACGGAATGAATCCTCCAATGTGCGGGATGGGGATTGTAGGCACAGTGACAAATTGCTGTGTAACAACCATATTTATAAAAGAGGTGTGGTAAATAAATAAAATATAAATAAACCATATGTATGGAGGTATGGTAAATAAATAAATTATAAATAAACCATAGGTATAGTAAATAAATAAAACCTTGTTTTATATTTACTCCATAATCCTATTTATATTTAGGAACACTCAAAAAGAGGTTTTATTTAAGTGAAGCCTGTGAGCGAAATACCATGGGAAAAATTATTATTAATACCATGCAAAAAAAACATTATTAACCCTAATATTAATATCAAAAAAATATTATTATTATTATTATTAATTCTAATATTCACATTATTAAATTTAATAAATTTGGATCACGTAGGTTGGTATTTGAGTACACTATATGCATTGTCTATCTCATGTAACAGACGTATGTAAAAGTAATGTTTCATATTTAACATTTAAAATTTAATCTAATTAATCTAATGTCGGCCCTAATGATAAATCACTTCTCCCCCTAAATATATAAATTTAACACAAACAAAGTGTCGAATTGTATTTGTGAGGAAGTATCTCTGTGATTGTGCGAAGAGTCAAATAATATTTGTGAGAAAGGATTTCGGGATTTGTTCGAAAGTGGAAAATAATATAACACAAACAAAGTGTCGAATTGTATTTGTGAGGAAGTATTTGTGTGATTGTGCGAAGAGTGAAATAATATTTGTGAGAAAGGATTGTGTGATTGTGTGAAGAGTGAAATAATATTTGTGAGAAAGGATTTCGAGAGTTGTTCGAAAGTGGAAAATAATATTTATGGGGAAGGATTTCAGTGTCAACTAACTGCGATTGTTTTGGATTGATTTGGAAAATAATATATGTTGGAAGGATTTTAGTGTCAACTAGCTGCAATTTATTTTAGGTTTGATTTCTATTTCTCCTGCATTTTATTTTTTTTCTACCTTTTTGTTTTTACCTTTTCATCCTAGATCCATCTTAACTCCTAAACATATTATTTCTATTCATATTTTAGGTGGGAATATCTAAGTTTATTTTTTTTTGTAGTGTTCATCATGTAACCTATTCACATGTGTAATTATTAAGTAATTATGTGTATATATTTAGTAAATAGATGATATTTAATTATTAATACTAATTATTACCCATAATATAATATTCAGATATTATATTATTTTAATAGTAATGTTATGATTTCATCGTAGATGTTAAATTCTAATTCTTTTCTTAGTGTTATTAAATTCTATTTCTGATTGGAGAGAGAGATAAAGAGACAAAGAAGGAGAGATGGAGAGAAGGGGGGAGAGAAGGAGAGTGAAGGAGAAAGGTAGGGATATAGTAACATAGTTGGAGGGTGAAGAGAGAGAGAGAGAGAGAGAGAGAGAGAGAGAGAGAGAGAGAGAGGAAGGAAGAGAGAGGATGTGAGAGAGTGGAGAGAGGGAGGGAAAGAGAGATGGAGTTGGAGGGGAAGAGAGGGGAAGATAAGAAGAAAGGCATAAAGAGGGAAAGATGGAGAGAGAGAGAGGGAGTGATAAGCAATATGGAGAGAGAGGGAGAGAGGACAACAAGAGGAAAAATAGATAGAAGTTTGGGAGAGGGATATAATGGGAAGATATATATATGGATGGAAGGTGAAGAGAGGGAATAAGAGAGCGATGGAGAGAGGGAGGGAGGGACACAAAGATGATAGATATGGAGTGAGGGAAAGAGTGTGTTTGAAGGGGTGAGATAGAGAGACAAATAAGGAGAGATGGAGGGAGATATAGATATAGATGGATGGGGGAGAGAGGGAAGAATATTTATTGCATTAAATGCATTGATTTTATTGTAGATAGTGATTCCTAATCCTATTTGATTTATTGCACTCGATGCATTGATTTTCATGTATATATTGATTTCTCATTATATTTGATTGCTTGCACTGGATGCGTTGATTTCAATGTAGATGATTTATAATCCTATTTAATTTCTTGCACTAAATTCATTGATTTTAGTGTAGATGGTGATTTTTAATCCTATCTGATTGCTTATACTAGATGCATTGATTTCAATGTAGATGTTGGTTTCTAATTATATTGGATTGCTTGCACTAAATGCATTGATTTCAGTGTAGGTGGTGATTTATAATCCTATTTTATTTCTTGCACTAAATGCATTGATTTAAGTGTGCATGTTGGTTTCTAATCATATTTTCTTACTTGCACTAGGTGCATTGATTTGATGTAGATGTTGATTTCTAATCCTATTTGATTTTTTGCATTAGATGCATTGATTTAAGTGTAAAAGTTGTATAATAACCTTATTTTATTGCTTACACTAGATGCGTTGATTTTAATGTAGATGATTTCTAATCCTATTTGATTGATTTCACTAAATGCATTGATTTCAGTGTAGATGGTGATTTTTAATCCTATTTGATTTCTTGCACTAAATGAATCGATTTCAATGTAGATGTTGGTTTCCAATCTTATCTTCTTACTTGCACTAGATGAATTTATTTGCGTATAGATGTTGATTTCTAATCATATTTTATTACTTGCATTAGATGCATTGATTTCAGTGTAGAAGTTTTATTCTAATCTCATTTTATTTCTTGCATTAGATGCATTGATTTACGTGTAGATGATGATTTCTGATTTGATGTAATTCGATGTATGATGACATTAATTTTAAAGTGATTGGATTAGAAATGTGCATTGATTTCAGTATAGGAATAAAGAATTATTGACAATGTACATTTATTTTTCTATTATAGTAATTCAACCTATTAATATTGAAGAGCAAGAGAGACAAGATATGGTGTTTACTACAACATCTCGAGCTAAATATTTAAATGGTTTGCAATTTCAACAGTCCTTTTCATACATCCAATATGAAAATATCACAAAACTAACATGGGTGACAATAAGAATAGTAGAATAAAATAATTTGAGATTGATCACAATGAATATTATTTGTAATGAATACATTCCTATTATTCACGTTTTCTATCATTCAACACTATTATTGTCACTTTTGCATTAAAAATTTTTATTTCATCATTTGTCATCATTAAAGTTATAAACAATATTTATAATCTCACCAAATTGAGGTAAATAAACAAATTTAAAATTAAAATGACCAAGTCAATCTCAGACATATTTAGCATGTTTAAAATGATTATATAATATTAGATATATTTACATATTATTGATAAAATTAATCATATCTTGATAGATTTTCCTTGGCCACACACGACAGAAACCAACCTAGATCCATCTTAACTCTAGATCTATCAAGCTCCGACAGGGATCAAATCTCTTGAGGTGCAAACCTTTCCTCAAGTTTTGCACTCAAAAAAGAGTTTTGCACCTCGAGAGATTTGATCCCTCTCGACACTTGATAGATCCAGTTAAGATGGATCTAGGTTGGTTATACCACATTCAAATTCATTATGGAACTAACTTTTTCAAATTAACATATTTTTTTTCCCATGTTTACAATAACATTGATGCACCATGAAATACCATCATTAGCTTGTACCCACCCACCACAAGAGTCCCTTACTATCTTACCAACTAATTCCAATTCCAACTCAAATTTATTAATATATAAAATACATCTTACTTTTTATATAAAATAATATAGCTTATTCCAACCTCTAAGTGATTTTTTTATATAAAATAATATAACCGATTCCAATCAACAACTAAAATTTTTATGGAAAAAATCACAATATTTTAAATGTAAAAACATGATATTTAACTTCATGTAGTGGTGTGCTTCGTATAGAGAAACTTGTACAATTTTCTTGTTCGGAGACTTAAAATCACATTTAGAACAAGCCCAAATGCGCACACATGACATCCCCATGCTAAGAATGTTTTGGCATAGTAGTCAATTCCCATCATGGCCAGCTCCACGGTTACTCTTCTGAGAGCGATCATATACCAGCCCTGCCATGTTGCCGAACAAAAGCGAGCCCAAGGAAATGTTGGAAATTAGAATGTTGTGGTTAACACTAACACCCTCCATCCCAAATAACTCTGAAGATGTTGGAACTGCAACACTCGTTATTGCTCCCGCTGATGTTCCAATAATAGTGGTACATATATATAGTACCCATTTCCTTTCACCCAAAAAATCCATCAAGGAGAAAGCTGGCAACATTGGTACCATCCATATTCCTAACCAGGCCGGCCTAGGTAAACGACCATTTATTCTCTGTAAACATACAGTTAAACAAACCCATAATGTTTAGTTTGACATCGTAACACTTTGTTAAAAAAATGCAGAAAAATAATTGTTTGTTTAGGAAAAAAAACTGTGTAAAGGATTTGATTAGATTCGACTCTCTAAATCCAATACAGAAAAAATTCAGAAATATACATCTTACAAATACTCAAAAATTTTAGTTTTTCTAAGTATAAAAGAAAACTCATAAATTCTCCAAACATTAATGCTTAATGGTTAAAAATTTATAAATATTTTCAATTTAAAATAATTCAAAAATACTAAAAAAATCAAAACAGTCTCAAATTTAATAATATTACATAGTGAAAAAAAATATAAAATAAAATTTGTTAATAACAAAAATCATTTCTCAACTATTAAATAAATTCATATAAACTTAAACAATATTAAATAAAACAATTTTTTGATTTAAAAACTATTGAATTATGTGACATACATTTATACAACACTAATATGAACCAAATATAAACCTTTTAATCTTTTAGTTATGGTGCATTTAATGCAGGAGAAGCTTGCTTGGGTTTTATTAAAATATTGTGTAATTAGGGGGGTGATGATTTTTTAATTATTTTATAAATTATTTTGCTCATTTTAATAAATTAAGAGAGAAAATTGTAAGTGAGGATTATTGTAAATATTCTTTTAATAAATTAAGGATATGAATGGAGTTGAATTAGGTAGGTAATATAGGGATTAGGAACTCCTTAAACGGGACTTAGTTGTGTCCAAAAACGGTATAAATCTAATTTAGATTTTAGTTGAGATTTGTGTAGAGGAAATTATGAATTGGAATAAATTCATTATTATGTATAAATATGAGGAGTGTGTAAGGATGGAAAAACAGTGAGGAATACAGAGTGACAGAGAGATGGTTTGAGAGCTTTTGTAAAAGGGTTGAGAGCCGAGAGACCATCCATTGTAATATTTGGCCAAGGAATTTCTTGTGTTATTATATATCATTATTTTTGGTTGTATGGTTCTCTTTTATTTATGTACATTTTAAGATGAATCAAATGTTTGTTTAATGAAGAGTTTTATTGAGAATATTCATGCTGAAGGAAGAGCACACATTATTATATGCTAGGATCTGTTTTATAGCAGAAGCCTGGCATCATTTGGTATTGGAGCAAGAGTCAAACTTGGAAGCATCTGAGCGAGTGAAAAATAAAATGTCGTGGTCGCCTTCCTTTTGTTTCATTGGATATTCTGTTTGAAGTAAAGGAAAACCAAGAAGACTAAGATAGAAGTTGAATACACTTATCTTGTTTAGGGCCGAGATTCACCTTCTTCAGAAATTATAGAACATAATTCTAATCCTTTCCACTAGATTTGTGCAGAATGGAAATGTTATGCTCATAATTGAATTGTGAGAGCATTAAAGAAGCAATGTGAGTGAAATGATAGAAGCTAGCATGCATAAAATTCCTTGAGCAATGGATAATGAGTGAGTTGTTGTGATTGTCAGAAGTTGCAGACATTGGACACAGATGTTTTGAACACGGGTGTAGAGGAAGATGGGATCGGTGACAGCAAGCAGCATTAACGCCCTTGCAAAATATGTGTTGGGCATATGCGTAGGTTGTAAGGGTATAATTATCTTGGCCGTAACACAGAGGAGCATTGTCCAGCACTTGGTAGCTTAGGCGATGGCTCATATGGAATTCACGGTAGAACAGTGTTGGCACTCCGGTCGAAGAGTGTGTTGGTGATGTGTTTCTAGCAAGTGGTTGTAAGAGTTAATTAACTTGACCGGAACACACAGAAGTACTCTGTCCAGCATTTTTTAGTTTGGTGCAACGTCTCATGTGACAGAACTTCCAGTATTACAAAGATAAGACATACAATATTTCCTCTCTTTGTGTTGACATCCCACTGATATTAACAATTTCCTTATTGATTGGGTCGATATTTGTAATGGAATGACAATTTCATTATTAACTGCGTGATGGTTTGTGTGGACAGTTGAGTAAATGATTTCGTTTATAGCGAAATTCATATACACAGTCGTCTTCTTCTTGTGCTAACGTCCCATCTATGACAACGACTTCATTGTTGACTGCGTTAATATTTAAAATGGGATGGCAATTGCGTTGATCAATATTACTTGTTTACGCTTGATTGATAGCTGGTGATGATTTTTGTGGACCGTGAGCTCAACAAAAAGGCTACGTTTAATTTTTTAAAATTAATTCCACATTTGAAATGCAACGAATTTCAATTCCCATTGTTGTATATATAACAATGATCTCTTGTGGAAGCCATTCATATCAATGCACTTAAAAAGGCATGTGTGGGGCTTGTGAAAGAGGTATGGTTCCAGCAGAATATCCAAGGTATGGATCCATTATTTCCACGATACCACCTTCCAGCGTAAGAAAATGTCACTTGGATTGATCGAGGTAAGGTTTTTGCAAATATTTCATGTATGTTTTTGGAGAATGTAATCTTGGAAGGATATTTTGTTACATTAAGGTTTCATGTTTCCAAAACCAAGAAATTGAAATTGAAGAGAAACCCGAGAGATTGAGATGAGGAAACTTGGCTGAAGAAAAGAGGGGAGATTGTGCGTACCTTGAAGGTTTACAAAAGGTTTACAAACATTGTTTGTTGGGAAATATTTATGTTAGAAAATTGTTGGGAAGAGATTTATTTTGTGGGGAGAGAATGGACCTTGCACATTCAAAGTAAATTAAAGAAATAATTCAATCTCATATGAATAATCTAATTTATTTGGAATTATATATATTATAATTTCTTGATACATTAAATACTAAAGTGTGCATTGGTTGATTGCATCGAATTTTTGTGTGGAGACAAAGTCTGTAGAGGCTTGAATGTATTTCAAAAATAATACGCGAGAGAAGGGTTGGATCATTTCAACCACAAGAAGATTCAAGGTAAGTTCTCATTAAATGAATCAATATTCATTTGAGTAAAGGTGTTTTAAAATTTGGTTGATTAAATTTCCTTGACATACTCAAGAAGTTGATCTTTTGTAAATATTATGAAAGAGTGAAAATGTTGCAAATGCAGAGGTATAAACGAATGGAAAATGAATGGAAAAGGAAAATGGGCTATCCTGGGTGATATAAAAAGAAGTATGCATTTTTATGTGAGAGGGTTTATTATGCATAACGTGGGTTCTTCGCAGTTTTGGTTAAGTCATTTTGGACCAAATCTTGTAGTTGGAAGTGGGAGAATTCTTTTGACTTGTGTTTAAGATTGAAAACCCAATTGCTTGATGTTGTAGAATCTTTGTTTTTACCATCATGTGCGGCACCTAAGGAGGAATTATTCAGGATGGACACAATTTACGAGTTGTACATTATTCGTCAAAGAGGTTGAAATGTGAATAGCTTGTTCTCTGTACACAGGTGAAGAGATGTGAATTGATGTACAATTTATAATGTGCAGTTGTATGGTGCATGGAAGTACAGGGAAACTATTTGCGCTAAGAATATGGGAAATTTGAATGAAAGGAATGTGAATATTCACAGTGACAAAGACAACACATAAGAGTGGAATCCGGAAAGTTGAAATTGCAAAGAGAAGGTTTATTAATAACCTTAATGGGAGCATAAGGTATGATAATTCAGAAAGGTATTTTTGAATGTTGAAAATTGAATGGTTTATTTATTTCCACCATAAAATAAATCTTGGAAAACATGGATTGCATTTCGATTAAAGACTTCAGTATCATGTGAAATGATAATAGGAAACTGATGATATTTTCATAAGAATGAAGTGAGAGAGAGAGTGAATATTTTACATACTAAAAATGTATTAGGGGTGTATGTTCGTTGGAAGATTGTATAACTTGAATTAAGTCAAAATATGCACTATCATAATTATTGGGTCAAGCCTTGAAGTCAAACAAATGTTAGGGTCAAATGAAAATTTGGATAACTTGAGTTAATATTGAGTTATTGTACAAGAGGGTGTATTTTTCATCCAAGATGAAGAGTTGATGTAAATTCTGAGTCAAAGAGTCGTAAACCAAGTCAAAGGTTTGAATGTAATTGGGTGCATGATCGAAATATCTTGACACCCAAAGATTTTGGTCATTATAACACATGAAATACTGCAGTTGTTGTTTGCAACAAAGAGAAGCAAGAGAGTTTCCCAGAAATGATTCCAAGACAAAGAACTGAAAGAGGTCAAGTGTAGGAAGAGAGATTGCAATTTTGATGGCAAGTAGGAAGGCTTGCTAAAAATGGGATTCAAATGAAATCCACATGTGAACATATGAAGTTCACAAAGGAGGAGAAGATGACTTGTGTCAATCATTCCAGAATATTTGATGAAGACCGTAGCAGAAAGACGAAGGAAAATGCCAAGGCAAATGGCATATGTAAGCAGTTGACTGATGAAGAATATGAGAGGGAGAAAGCTAAGATAGAAGTTCACCTTGAGTTATTGATGGAATTGTTGCAGAGAAATGCGAAAGACCAAATACATGGTTAGACCATGAGGAAGAAAGTGAAGTGGCAGAGGCTACACGCAAAGAGGGAACAACAGGTAAAAATACAGCTGACAAAAAAGATGAGGAAGCTTGAATAGATGATGAGTGTGAAATTGGGATGTGAAGAACTCGGAGAGGCTGAGTTAAAAATGGAAGTTTCCATTTGTGGCCCAGAACAAGGTGAAATTATGGGTAAAGAGATCAATGAGAACGATCTCATGAACTATTGGGATAGTTCATAAGAATTTGAAGATGTGTTGTCGAGAGAAGGAAATGAGGCTATGAAGCCTTGCATTTTTAAATCTAGTAGTTTATGTATGTTTGCAGGATGTGTGAAAGATGGTGGACAGTTTGGTGAAACTATCACAAAGATTAATGAAACTCTTGAGGTGAAGTGTGATGGAGAATGCCTTTCAGAGGAGGAAGGCACTGATTTGTTGCAGCAGGAAGAAATCATAAATGAATTCTTGTTTGGGGTAAGACAGTCAGTTGAAGCTATTATGGAGCAGAAGCATAATAGAAATTCCGAAGTGACATTCCAAAAAGGTAAACAAATGAATTTATTTAATGAAATTGCTGACAGAATTTTACAATGTGATGATACAGAAACCAGGATAACTCAGGAATATTGCCAGAAGAAGAATGAAGTTGGGAATGAAGGTTGTGATAAAATGCTAAAAATATTTCACATAGAAATATAGTTCTAGGAACGATGGCTTAAGGAACCTGAGGGAGAAGTGAAGCTTGTAGAACCTGATCCAGAAGAGATTGCAGTTACTGTGAATGATGGGGAGAAATGTTTGTAACATTTATAGATTTGAATGAATTTGATAACTTTTCAAATAAAATAGTGACTTAGGTACATAAAACAACATTAACAAATATGATGTTGAACTCAGAGAAATTGAGCAGAAATTATTTGGAATTGAAATGAAAGATCAGGAGTAGCAAGAAATTTATGTCCATAGAGACATAAAGGAGATAGAAATATTGATCCAGCAGATAAAGATGAAAGCAGCCATCAGTTCAAAATAGGATCTACTAAAATCCAGAAAGTTGATGATGGGAGATTGGTGCTTGAAGCATCAAAAGAGGCCGAAAGGTCTTATGTTTTTAAAACTAATAGTTTGTTGATGAATGCAAGTACAACACCAGATGAGAAAGTTGTTGCTATAAAAGAAATCAATGACTATAGTTGTAATGAAGAGGGAGTTCTTGATTATTCTTCATTGCAGAAAGCTGAGCGTTCAGCATAGTTGGAGATGAAAGCATTAAACAAAGAGGAGCTACTCTGAGGAATTGGCAAAAGAAAGTGTTGGAAAGGCCGATGGAATTCGATTGACAGAGTGAGTGATGAGTTACCAAACAGAGTTGATACTTTAAAGGACCAGCTACATAATAGAGTTTGGAATCCTGGAGAGAGAAATTCATTAAGACTTGTGGCTGTCGCATTATTACATAAAAGCGACAGACTTCATAGATAGGAGTCTATGGAAAATTCTCTACATGCAAAGTCCGATGCAGGAGCAGCCTACTTGGGTTTTATTAAAATATTGTGTAATTAGGGGGGTGATGATTTTTTAATTATTTTATAAATTATTGTGCTCATTTTAATAAATTAAGAGAGAAAATTGTAAGTGAATATTATTGTAAATATTATTTTAATAAATTAAGGATAATTTATAAAAAATAATTAATTTTAAAATTTTCTATCAATTCGCCGAAATTTGGTAACTATGCTGCAAAGTTTTTAGTGGAAATCTCATTTATTAGGAAGGAACATTTATCAAACTTCTAGTGCCTAATGGGTTTTGGTACCTAATAGGTAGAGGAACTACCTATTAAATTAGGAAGGACCATTTATCAAACTTTTAGTGCCTAATGGGTTCTGGTGCCTAATAGGTAGAGAGACTACCTATCAAAATTTTAATGTTGAGTAATGGGTGTAGTGTACACCTTAATCAAATTTAGGGATGTGTTGATGATTTACGGGTGTTTGGTGACTAAAAGGTGCTCATTGATCACCTTAATAGAGGCAATACGCTGTCTACGAGACACCTCATAACTTGGTTGGAACCCATTTAATATTGATTAATGGGTGTAGTGTACACCCTAATCAAATCTAGGGATATATTGATGATTTATGAGTGTTTGGTGACTATAAGGTGCTCATTGATCACCTTAATAAAGGCAATAAGCTGTCTCGAGGACACCTCATAACTTGATAGGTTAAAGAAATATTTCACCAAAATACATTTCAAACATATTTTCACCGAAAAGAATTTCCAGGCTGTCCAAAAAAGGACTAATTGGTGTTTTTGGTCACATGTTAAATTATGAAATATCTACTGCGAATGGGGAAGGAGCCACAGGTATGGTTCAATTCTCATAACTCTGTTGTATGCTAAGCTTGATGTGTTTTTCTCTGGACCGGTTGATTTGGAATAATCCGTTCGCAGCTAAAGACGTCTGTGGCTAGCACACTTATGTTTTGGATGGGGTGTTTTTTCTCTCTAATTAACAGATTAGATATTGGAATGATCTATAGAAAGTTTTGGGAGATAGCGACTGAACAACCTATTTTTTTGATATTATATCCTCACAGCAAATCTATTGCGGGTGACCATTATGATTTAAGACTGGTTTAATTGTTTTGGAACTGACTCAACATATCTATTGGGGAAATATGACAACATAGGATGTAAACCAATGTATTTTTTTTGTGACTTGATTTCAATGTAGATGATTTATTATCCTATTTGACTTATTTCACTAAATTCATTGATTTCAGTGTAGATGGTGATTTTTAATCCTATCTGATTGCTTGTATTAGATGCATTGATTTCAATGTAGATGTTGGTTTCTAATTATATTGGATTGCTTGCACTAAATGCATTGATTTCAGTGTAGGTGGTGATTTCTAATCCTATTTTATTTCTTTCACTAAATGCATTGATTTCAGTGTGGATGTTGGTTTCTAATCATATTTTTTTTCTTGCACTAGGTGCATGGATTTGATGTAGATGTTGATTTATAATCCTATTTGATTTTTGGCATTAGATGCATTGATTTAAGTGTAAAAGTTGTATAATAATATTATTTGATTGCTTGCACTATATGCATTGATTTCGATGTAGATGATTTATAATCCTATTTGATTGATTGCACTAAATGCATTGACTTCAGTGTAGATGCCAATTTCTAATCCTATTTGATTGCTTGCACTAAATGAATCGATTTCAATGTAGATGTTGGTTTCTAATCTTATCTTCTTACTTGCACTAGATGCATTTATTTCAGTATAGATGTTGATTTCTAATCATATTTGATTACTTGCATTAGATGCATTGATTTCAGTGTAGAATTTTTATTCTAATCTCATTTTACTGATTGCATTAGATGCATTGATTTAAGTGTAGATGTTGATTTCTGATTTGATGTAATTCGATGTATGATGACATTAATTTTAAAGTGATTGGATTAACAATGTGCATTGATTTCAGTACAGGAATAAAGAATTATTGACAATGTACATTGATTTTTCTGTTATAGTAATTCAACCTATTAATATTAAAGAGCAAGAGAGATAAGATATGGTGTTTACTACAACATCTCGAGCTAAATATTTAAATGTTTTACGATTTCAAAGGTCCTTTTCATACAATCAATGTGAAAATATCACAAAACTAACGTGGGTGACAATAAGAATAGTAGAATAAAATAGTTTTAGATTTATCACTATGAAGATTATTTGTAATGACTACATTCCTATTATTCACGTTTTCTATCATTCAACACTATTATTGTCACTTTTGCATTCAAAATTTTTATTTCATCATTTTTCATCATTAAAGTTATAAACAATATTTATAATCTCACCAAATTGAGGTAAATAAACAAATTTTAAATTAAAATGACCAAGTCCATCTCAGACATATAGCATATTTAAAATGACTATATTAATGTTAGATATATTTACATATTATTGATAAAATTAATCATATGTTGATAGATTTTCCTTGGCCACACACGACAGAAACCAACCTAGATCCATCTTAACTCTGGATCTATCAAGCTCCTACAAGGATCAAATATCTTAAGGTGCAAACCTTTCCTCAAGTTTTGCACTCTAAAAAGAGTTTTGCACCTCGAGAAATTTGATACCTCTCGGCGCTTGATAGATCCAGAGTTAAGATGGATCTAGGCTAGTTATACCACATTCAAATTCATTATGGAACTAAATTTTTCAAATTAAAATATTTTTTTTTCCCATGTTTACAATAACATTGATGCACCATCAAATACCATCATTAACTTGTACCCACCCACCACAAGAGTCACTTACTATCTTACCAACTAATTCCAATTCCAACTCAACTTTATTAATATATAAAATACATCTTACTTTTTATATAAAATAATATAGCTTATTCCAACCTCTAAGTGATTTTTTTATATAAAATAATATAACCAATTCCAATCAACAACTAAAATTTATATGGGAAAAAATCACAATATTTTAAATGTAAAAACATGATATTTAACTTCATGTAGTGGTGTGCTTCGTATAGAGAAACTTGTACAATTTTCTTGTCCGGAGACTTAAAATCACATTTAGAACAAGCCCAAATGTGCACACACATCCCCATGCTAAGAATGTTTTGGCATAACAATCAATTCCCATGCAAAGGTCATGGCCAGCTCCACGGTTACTCTTCTGAGAGCGATCATATACCATCCCTGCCATGTTGCCGAACAAAAGCGAGCCCAAGGAAATGTTGGAAATCAGAATACTGTGGTTCACACTAAAACCCTCCATCCCAAATAACTCTGAAGAGGTTGGAACTGCAACACTCGTTATTGCTCCTGCTGATGTTCCAATAATAGCAGTACATATATATAGTACCCATTGCCTTTCACCCCAGAAAGCCATCAAGGTGAAAGCTGGCAACATTGGTACCATCCATATTCCTAACCAGGTCGGCCTAGGTAAATGACCATTTATTCTCTGTAAACATACATTTAAACAAACCCATAATGTTTAGTTTGACATCGTAACACTTTGTTAAAAAAATGCAGAAAATTAATTATTTGTTTAGGAAATAAAACTGTGTAAAAGATTTGACTAGATTCGAATCTCTAAATCCAATACAGAAAAAATTCAGAAATATACATCTTACAAATACTCAAAAATTTTATTTTTTCTAAGTATAAAAGAAAACTCATAAATTCTCCAAACATTAATGCTTAATGGTTAAAATTTATAAATATTTTCAATTTAAAATAATTCAAAAATACTAAAAAATTCAAAACAGTCTCAAATTTAATAATATTACATAGTGAAAAAAATATAAATTAAAATTTGTTAATAACAAAAATCATTTCTCAAGTATTAAATAAATTCATATAAACTTAAACAATATTAAATAAAATAATTTCTTAATTTAAAAACTATTGAATTATGTGACATATATTTATACAACACTAATATAAACCTATTAATCTTTTAGTTATGGTGCATTTGATGCAGGAGCAACCTGCTTGAGTTTTATTAAAATATTGTGTAATTAGGGGGCTGATGATTTTTTAATTATTTTATAAATTATTGTGCTTATTTTAATAAATTAAGGATGTGAGTGGAGTTGAATTAGGTAGATAATATAGGGATTAGGAATTCCTTAAACGGGACTTAGTTGAGTCCAAAAAAAGTATAAATCTAATTTAGATTTTAGTTGAGATTTGTGTGGAGGAAATTATGGATTGGAATAAATTCATTATTATGTATAAATATGAGGAGTGTGTGAGGATAGAAAAACTGTGAGGAATACAGAGCGAGAGAGAGAGATGGTTTGAGAGCTTTTGTAAAAGGGCCGAGAGCCGAGAGGCCATCCGTTGTAACATTCAGCCAAGGAATTTCTTGTGTTATTGTATATCAGTATTTTTGGTTGTATGGTTCTCTTTTATTTATGCACATTTTAGGATGAATCAAATGTTTGTTTAATGAAGATTTTTCTTGAGAATATTCATGCTGAAGGAAGAGCACACGTTATTATATGTTAGGATCTGTTTTATAACATAAGCCTAGCATCATTTGGTATCGGAGCAAGAGCCAATCTTAGAAGCATATGAGTGAGTGAGAAAGAAAATGTCGTGGTCGCCCTCTTTTTGTTTCATTGGATATTTTTTCCGAAGTAAAGGAAAACCAAGAAGACAAAGATAGAAGTCGAATACACTTATCTTGTTTAGGGCCGAGATTCACCTTCTTCAGAAATTAGAGAACATAATTCTGATCCTTTCCACTAGATTTGTGCAGAATGGAAATGTTATGCTCATAATTTAATTGTGAGAGCATTAAAGAAGCAACGTGAGTGAAATGATAAAAGCTAGCATGCATAAAATTCCTTGAGCAACGTATAATAAGTGAGATGGTGTGATTGTCAGAAACTGCAGATGTTTTGAACACGGGCGTAGAGGAAGATGGAATTGAGGACAACAAACAACGTTAACGCCCTTGCAAAATATGTGTTGGGCATATGCGTAGGCTGTAAGAGTATAATTTTCTTGGCCGCAACACAGAGAAGCGTTGTACAGCACTTGGTAGCTTGGGCGATGGCTCATATGGAATTCACGGCAGAACGGTGTTGGCACTCCGGTCAAAGAGTGCATTGGTGATGCGTTTCTAGCAAGTGGTTGTAAGAGTTAATTAACTTGACCGCAACACACAAAAGTACTCTATTGAGCATTTTTTAGTTTGGTGCAACGACTCATGTGGCAGCACTTCCAGTATTGCAGAGATAAGACATACAATATTTCCTCTCTTTGTGTTGACCTCCCACTGATAGTAACAATTTCCTTATTGATTGGGTCGATATTTGTAATGGAATGACAATTTCATTATTGACTGCGCGATGGTTTGTGTGGACAGTTGAGTAAATGATTCTATTTACATAGAAATTCATATACACAACCATCTTCTTCTCATGCTAACATCCCATCTATGGCAACGACTTCATTTTTGACAGCTTTAATATTTAAAATGGGATGGCAATTGTGTTGATAAATATTACTTGGTTACGCTTAATTGATAGCTGGTGATGATTTGTGTGGACGGTGAGCTCAACAAAAAAGTTTCACTTAATTTTTTTAAATGAATTCCACATTTGAAATGCAACTAATTTCAATTCCCATTCTTGTATATATAACAATGATTTCTTGCACTGGAAGCCAGTCGTATCAATGCACTTAAAAAGGCATGTGTGGGGCTTGTGAAAGAGGTGCGGTTCTAGCAGAATATTCAAGGTATGGATCCAGTATTTCCACGGTACCACCTTCTAGCGTAAGAAAAGTCAATGGGATTGATCGAGGTAAGGTTTTTGCAAATACTTCATGTACATTTTTGGAGAATGCAATGTTGGAAGGATATTCCGTTACATTAAGGTTTCATGTTTCCAAAGCCAAGAAATTGAAATTGAAGAGAAACCCGAGAGATTGAGATGAGGGAACTTGGCTTAAGCTAAGAGGGGAGATTGTTCATACCTTGAAGGTTTACAAAAGCTTTACAAACATTGTTTGCTGGGAAAGATTTATGTTAGAAAATTGCTGGGAAGAGATTTGTTTGCTGGGGAGAGAATGGACCTTGCACATTCAAAGTAAAGTACAGCAGGAATTCAATCTCATATGAAGAATCTAATTTATTTGGAATTATATATATTATAATTTCTTGAAACATTAAATACTAAAGTGTGCATTGGTTGATTGCATCAAATTTTAGTGTGGAGACAAAGTATGTAGAGGCTTGAATGTATTTCTAAAAGAATACGTGAGAGAAGGGTTGGATCACTTCAACCACAAGAAGATTCAAGGTAAGTGCTCATTTAATGAATCAATATTCATTTGAGTAAAGGTATTTTAAAATTTGGTTGATTAAATTTCCTTGCCATACTAGAGAAGTTGATCTTTTGTAAATATTATGAAAGAGTGAAAATGTTGCAAATGCAGAGGTATAAACGAATGGAAAATGAATGGAAAAGGAGAATGGATTATCCTGGATGATATAAAAAGAAGTATGCATTTTATGTGAGAGGGTTTATTATGCATAATGTGGGTTCTTCACAGTTTTGGTTAAGTCATTTTGGATCAAATATTGTAGTTGGAAGTGGGAGATTTCTTTTGACTTGTGTTTAAGATTGAAAACCCAATTGCTTGATGTTGTAGAATATTTTTTTTACCATCATGTGGCGGCACCTAAGGAGGAATTATTCAGGATGAACACAATGTATGAGTTGTACATTATTCGTCAAAGAGGTTGAAATATGAATAGCTTGTTATCTGTACACAGGTGAAGAGATGTGAATTGATGTACATTTTATAATGTGCAGTTGTATGGTGCATGGAAGTATAGGGAAACTATTTTCACTAAGAAGATGAGCGAGTTGAATGAAGGGAATGTGAATATTCACAGTGACAAAGACGGCACAGAAGAGTGGAATCCAGTGAATAGAAATTGCAAAGAGAAGGTTTATTAATAACCTTAATGGGAACATAAGGTATGATAATTCAGAAAGGTATTTTTAAAACTTGAAAATTGAATGGTTTATTTATTTTCACCATAAAATAAATATTGGAAAGCATGGATTGAATTTCGATTAAAGACTTCAGTATCATGTGAAATGATAATGGGAAACTGATGATCTTTTCATAAGAATGAAGTATGAGAGAGAGTGAATATTTTACATCCTAAAAATGTATTAGGGGTGTATGTTCGTTGGAAGATTGTATAACTTGAATTAAGTCAAAATATGCACTATCATAATTATTGGGTCAAGCCTGGAAGTCAAACAGATGTTAGGGTCAAATGAAAATTTGGATAACTTGAGTTATTGTACAAGAGGGTGTATTTTTCATCCAAGATGAAGAGTTGATGTAAATTATGAGTCAACGAGTCGTAAACCAAGTCAAAGGTTTGAATGTAATTGGGTGCATGATTGGCAGATCTTGACACCCAAAGGGTTTGGTCATTATAGCACATGAAATACTGCAGTTGTTGTTTGCAACAAAGAGAAGTAAGAGAGTTTCCCAGAAATGATTCCAAGACAAAGAACTGAAAGAGGTCAAGTGTAGGAAGAGAGCTTGCAATTTTGATGGCAAGTAGGAAGGCTTGCTAAAAAGGGGATTCAAATGAAATCCACATGTGAATAGATGAAGTTCACAAAGGAGGAGAAGATGACTTGTGTCAATAATTCCAGAATATTTGATGAAGACCGCAGCAGAAAGACGAAGGAAAATGCCAAGGCAAATGGCATATGTAAGCAGTTGACTGATGAAGAATATGAGAAGGAGAAAGCTAAGATAGCAGTTCACCTTGAGTTATTGATGGAATTGTTGCAGAGAAATGCGAAAGACCAAATACATGGTTAGACCATGAGGAAGAAAGTGAAGTGGCAGAGGCTACACGCAAAGAGGGAACAACAGGTAAAAATACAGCTGACAAAAAAGCTAAGGAAGCTCGAATAGATGATGAGTGTGAAATTGGGATGTGAAGAACTCGGAGAGGCTGAGTTGAAAATGGAAGTTTCCATTTGTGGCCCAGAACAGGGTGAAATTCTAGGTAAAGAGATCAATGAGAAAGATCTCATGAACTATTGGGATAGTTCAGAAGAATTTGAAGATGTGGTGTCGAGAGAAGTAAATGAGGCTATGAAGCCTTGCATTTTTAAATCTCATAGTTTATGTATGTTTGCAGGATGTGTGAAAGATGGTGGACAGTCTGGTGAAACTATCACAAAGATTAATGAAACTCTTGAGGTGAAGTGTGATGGAGAATGCCTTTCAGAGGAGGAAGGCACTGATTTGTTGCAGCAGGAAGAAATCATAAATGAATTCTTGTTTGGGGTAAGGCAGTCAGTTGAAGCTATTATGGAGCAGAAGCATAATAGAAATTAAGGATGTGAGTGGAGTTGAATTAGGTAGATAATCTAGGGATTAGGAATTCCTTAAACAGGACTTAGTTGAGTCCAAAAAAAGTATAAATCTAATTTAGATTTTAGTTGAGATTTGTGTGGAGGAAATTATCGATTGGAATAAATTCAGTATTATGTATAAATATGAGGAGTGTGTGAGGATAGAAAAACTGTGAGGAATACAGAGCGAGAGAGAGAGATGGTTTGAGAGCTTTTGTAAAAGGTCCGAGAGCCGAGAGGCCATCCATTGTAACATTCGGCCAAGGAATTTCTTGTGTTATTGTATATCAGTATTTTTGGTTGTATGGTTCTCTTTTATTTATGCACATTTTAGGATGAATCAAATGTTTGTTTAATGAAGATTTTTCTTGAGAATATTCATGTTGAAGGAAGAGCACACGTTATTATATGTTAGGATCTGTTTTATAACATAAGCCTAGCATCATTTGGTATCGGAGCAAGAGTCAATCTTAGAAGCATATGAGTGAGTGAGAAAGAAAATGTCGTGGTCGCCATCTTTTTGTTTCATTGGATATTTTGTCCGAAGTAAAGGAAAACCAAGAAGACTAAGATAGAATTCGAATACACTTATCTTGTTTAAGGCCGAGATTCACCTTCTTCAGAAATTAGAGAACATAATTCTGATCCTTTCCACTAGATTTGTGCAGAATGGAAATGTTATGCTCATAATTTAATTGTGAGAGCATTAAAGAAGCAACGTGAGTTAAATGATAAAAGCTAGCATGCATAAAATTCGTTGAGAAACGTATAATAAGTGAGATGGTGTGATTGTCAGAAACTGCATCTGTTTTGAACACGGGCGTAGAGGAAGATGGAATTGATGACAACAAACAATGTTAATGCCCTTGCAAAATATGTGTTGGGCATATGCGTAGGCTGTAAGAGTATAATTTTCTTGGCCGCAACACAGAGAAGCGTTGTACAACACTTGGTAGCTTGGGCGATGGCTCATATGGCATTCACGACAGAACAGTGTTGGCACTCCGGTCGAAGAGTGCATTGGTGATGCGTTTCTAGCAAGTGGTTGTAAGAGTTAATTAACTTGACCGTAACACACAAAAGTACTCTATTGAGCATTTTTTAGTTTGGTGCAACGACTCATGTGGCAGCACTTCCAGTATTTCAGAGATAAGACATACAATATTTCCTCTCTTTGTGTTGACGTCCCACTGATAGTAACAATTTCCTTATTGATTGGGTCGATATTTGTGATGGAATGACAATTTAATTATTGACTGCGCGATGGTTTGTGTGGACAGTTGAGTAAATGATTCTATTTACATCGAAATTCATATACACAACCATATTCTTCTCATGCTAACATCCCATCTATGGCAACGACTTCATTTTTGACAGCTTTAATATTTAAAATGGGATGGCAATTGCGTTGATAAATATTACTTGGTTACGCTTAATTGATAGCTGGTGATGATTTGTGTGGACGGTGAGCTCAACAAAAAAGTTGCGCTTAATTTTTTTAAATGAATTCCACATTTGAAATGCAACTAATTTCAATTCCCATTCTTGTATATATAACAATGATTTCTTGCACTGGAAGCCAGTCATATCAATGCACTTAAAAAGGCATGTGTGGGGCTTGTGAAAGAGGTGCGGTTCCAGCAGAATATTCAAGGTATGGATCCAGTATTTCCACGGTACCACCTTCCAGCGTAAGAAAAGTCAATGGGATTGATCGAGGTAAGGTTTTTGCAGATACTTCATGTACATTTTTGGAGAATGCAATGTTGGAAGGATATTCCGTTATATTAAGGTTTCATGTTTCCAAAGCCAAGAAATTGAAATTGAAGAGAAACCCGAGAGATTGAGATGAGGGAACTTGGCTTAAGCTAAGAGGGGAGATTGTTCATACCTTGAAGGTTTACAAAATCTTTACAAACATTGTTTGCTGGGAAAGATTCATGTTAGAAAATTGCTGGGAAGAGATTTGTTTGCTGGGGAGAGAATGGACCTTGCACATTCAAAGTAAAGTAAAGCAGGAATTCAATCTCATATGAAGAATCTAATTTATTTGGAATTATATATATTATAATTTCTTGATACATTAAATACTAAAGTGTGCATTGGTTGATTGCATCAAATTTTAGTGTGGAGACAAAGTCTGTAGAGGCTTGAATGTATTTCTAAAAGAATACGTGAGAGAAGGGTTGGATCACTTCAACCACAAGAAGATTCAAGGTAAGTGCTCATTTAATGAATCAATATTCATTTGAGTAAAGGTATTTTAAAATTTGGTTGATTAAATTTCCTTGCCATACTAGAGAAGTTGATCTTTTGTAAATATTATGAAAGAGTGAAAATGTTGCAAATGCAGAGGTATAAACGAATGGAAAATGAATGGAAAAGGAGAATGGATTATCCTGGATGATATAAAAAGAAGTATGCATTTTATGTGAGAGGGTTTATTATGCATAATGTGGGTTCTTCACAGTTTTGGTTAAGTCATTTTGGATCAAATCTTGTAGTTGGAAGTGGGAGATTTCTTTTGACTTGTGTTTAAGATTGAAAACCCAATTGCTTGATGTTGTAGAATATTTTTTTTTACCATCATGTGGCGGCACTTAAGGAGGAATTATTCAGGATGGACACAATGTATGAGTTGTACATTATTCGTCAAAGAGGTTGAAATATGAATAGCTTGTTATCTGTACACAGGTGAAGAGATGTGAATTGATGTACATTTTATAATGTGCAGTTGTATGGTGCATGGAAGTATAGGGAAACTATTTTCACTAAGAAGATGAGCGAGTTGAATGAAGGGAATCTGAATATTCACAGTGACAAAGACGGCATAGAAGAGTGGAATCCGAAGAGTAGAAATTGCAAAGAGAAGGTTTATTAATAACCTTAATGGGAACATAAGGTATGATAATTTAGAAAGGTATTTTTAAAAGTTGAAAATTGAATGGTTTATTTATTTTCACCATAAAATATATATTGGAAAGCATGGATTGAATTTCGATTAAAGACTTCAGTATCATATGAAATGATAATGGGAAACTGATGATCTTTTCATAAGAATGAAGTATGAGAGAGAGTGAATATTTTACATCCTAAAAATGTATTAGGGGTGTATGTTCGTTGGAAGATTGTATAACTTGAATTAAGTCAAAATATGCACTATCATAATTATTGGGTCAAGCCTTGAAGTCAAACAGATGTTACGGTCAAATGAAAATTTGGATAACTTGAGTTATTGTACAAGAGGGTGTATTTTTCATCCAAGATGAAGAGTTGATGTAAATTCTGAGTCAAAGAGTCGTAAACCAAGTCAAAGGTTTGAATGTAATTGGGTGCATGATTGGCAGATCTTGACACCCAAAGGGTTTGGTCATTATAACACATGAAATACTGCAGTTGTTGTTTGCAACAAAGAGAAGCAAGAGAGTTTCCAAGAAATGATTCCAAGACAAAGAACTGAAAGAGGTCAAGTGTAGGAAGAGAGCTTGCAATTTTGATGGCAAGTAGGAAGGCTTGCTAAAAAGGGGATTCAAATGAAATCCACATGTGAACAGATGAAGTTCACAAAGGAGGAGAAGATGACTTGTGTCAATCATTCCCGAATATTTGATGAAGACCGCAACAGAAAGACGAAGGAAAATGCCAAGGAAAATGTCATATGTAAGCAGTTGACTGATGAAGAATATGAGAAAGAGAAAGCTAAGATAGCAGTTCACCTTGAGTTATTGATGGAATTGTTGCAGAGAAATGCGAAAGACCAAATACATGGTTAGACCATGAGGAAGAAAGTGAAGTGGCAGAGGCTACACGCAAAGAGGGAACAACAGGTAAAAATACAGCTGACAAAAAAGCTAAGGAAGCTCGAATAGATGATGAGTGTGAAATTGGGATGTGAAGAACTCGGAGAGGCTGAGTTGAAAATGGAAGTTTCCATTTGTGGCCCAGAACAGGGTGAAATTCTAGGTAAAGAGATCAATGAGAAAGATCTCATGAACTATTGGGATAGTTCAGAATAATTTGAAGATGTGTTGTCGAGAGAAGGAAATGAGGCTATAAAGCCTTGCATTTTTAAATCTCATAGTTTATGTATGTTTGCAGGATGTGTGAAAGATGGTGGACAGTCTGGTGAAACTATCACAAAGATTAATGAAACTCTTGAGGTGAAGTGTGATGGAGAATGCCTTTCAGAGGAGGAAGGCACTGATTGTTGCATCAGGAAGAAATCATAAATGAATTCTTGTTTGGGGTAAGGCAGTCAGTTGAAGCTATTATGGAGCAGAAGCATAATAGAAATTTCGAAGTGATATTTCAAGAAGGAAAACAAATGAATTTATTTAATGAAATTGCTGACAGAATTTTATAATGTGATGATACAGAAATCAGGATAACTCATAAATATTACCAGAAGAAGAATGAAGTTGGGAATGAAGGTTGTGATAAAATGCTGGAAATATTTCACATAGAAATATAGTTCTAGGAACGATGGCTTAAGGAACCTGAGGGAGAAGTGAAGCTTGCAGAACTTGATCCAGAAGAGATTGCAGTTACTGTGAATGATGGGGAGAAATGTTTGTAACATTTATAGATTTGAATGAATTTTATAACTTTTCAAATAAAAATGTGACTGTAGGTACATAAAACAACATTAACAAATATGATGTTGAACTCAGAGAAATTGAGCAGAAATTATTTGGAATTGAGATGAAAGATCAGGAGCAACAAGAAATTTATGTCCATAGAGACATAAAGGAGATAGAAATATTGATCCAGCAGATAAAGATGAAAGCAACCAGCAGTTCAAAACAGGATCTACTGAAATCCAGAAATTTGATAATGGGAGATTGGTGCTTGAAGCATCAAAAGAGGCCGAAAGGTCTTATGTTTTTAAAACTAATAGTTTGTTGATGAATGCAAGTACAACACCGAACGAGAAAGTTGTTGCTATAAAAGAAATCAATGACTATAGTTGTAATGAAGAGGGAGTTCTTGATTATCCTTCATTGCAGAAAGCTGAGCGTTCAACATAGTTGGAGACGAAAGCATTAAACAAAGAGGAGCTACTCCGAGGAATTGGCAAAAGAAAGTGTTGGAAAGGCCGATGGAATTCGATTGACAGAGCGAGTGATGAGTTACCAAACAGAGTTGATACTTTAAAGGACCAGCTACATAACAGAGTTTGGAATCCTGGAGAGAGCAATTCATCAAGACTTGTGGATGTCGCATTATTACATAAAAGAGACAGACTTCATAGATAGGAGTCTATGGAAAATTCTCTACATGCAGAGTCTGATGCAGGAGCAGCCAACTTGGGTTTTATTAAAATATTGTGTAATTAGGGGGGTGATGATTTTTTAATTATTTTATAAATTATTGTGCTCATTTTAATAAATTAAGAGAGAAATTGTAAGTGAATATTATTGTAAATATTCTTTTAATAAATTAAGGATAATTTATAAAAAATAATTAATTTTAAAGATGATCCAGAAGATATTGCAGTTACTGTGAATGATGGGGAGAAATGTTTGTAACATTTATAGATTTGAATGAATTTTATAACTTTTCAAATAAAAATGTGACTGTAGGTACATAAAACAACATTAACAAATATGATGTTGAACTCAGAGAAATTGAGCAGAAATTATTTGGAATTGAGATGAAAGATTAGGAGCAGCAAGAAATTTATGTCCATAGAGACATAAAGGAGATAGAAATATTGATCCAGCAGATAAAGATGAAAGCAGCCAGCAGTTCAAAACAGGATCTACTGAAATCCAGAAAGTTGATGATGGGAGATTGGTGCTTGAACCATCAAAAGAGGCCGAAAGGTCTTATGTTTTTAAAACTAATAGTTTGTTGATGAATTCAAGTACAACACCGGACGAGAAAGTTGTTGCTATAAAATAAATCAATGACTATAGTTGTAATGAAGAGGGAGTTCTTGATTATCCTTCATTGCAGAAAGCTGAGCGTTCAGCATAGTTGGCGACGAAAGCATTAAACAAAGAGGAGCTACTCCGAGGAATTGGCAAAAGAAAGTGTTGGAAAGGCCGATGGAATTCGATTGACAGAGCGAGTGATGAGTTACCAAACAGAGTTGATACTTTAAAGGACCAGCTACACAACAGAGTTTGGAATCCTGGAGAGAGCAATTCATCAAGACTTGTGGCTGTCGCATTATTACATAAAAGAAACAGACTTCATAGATAGGAGTCTATGGAAAATTCTCTACATGTAGAGTCTGATGCAGGAGCAGCCAACTTGGGTTTTATTAAAATATTGTGTAATTAGAGGGGTGATGTTTTTTTAATTATTTTATAAATAATTGTGCTCATTTTAATAAATTAAGAGAGAAAATTGTAAGTGAATATTATTGTAAATATTCTTTTAATAAATTAAGGATAATTTATAAAAAATAATAAATTTTAAAATTTTCTATCAATTCGCCGAAATTTGGTAACTATGCTGCAAAGTTTTTAGTGGACATCTCATTCATTAGGAAGGACCATTTATCAAACTTCTAGTGCCTAATGGGTTTTGGTACCTAATAGGTAGAGGAACTACCTATTAAATTAGGAAGGACCATTTATCAAACTTCTAGTGCCTAATGGGTTCTGGTGCTACTTATCAAATTAGGAAGGACCATTTATCAAACTTCTAGTGCCTAATGGGTTCTGGTGCCTAATAGGTAGAGGGACTACCTATCAAATTAGGAAGGACCATTTATCAAACTTCTAGTGCCTAATGAGTTTTGGTGCCTAATAAGTAGAGGGACTACCTATCAAACTTTTAATGTTGAGTAATGGGTGTAGTGTACACCCTAATCAAATTTAGAGGTGTATTGATGATTTATGGGTGTTTGGTGACTAGAAGGTGCGCATTGATCACCTTAATTGAGGCAATAAACTGTCTCCTGGACACCTCATAACTTGGCTGGAATCCATTGATATGTTAAGGAAATTTTTCACCACAATACATTTCAAACATATTTTCAGCGAATAGAATTTCCAGACAGATAGGCTCTCCAAAAAAGGACTAATTGGTGTTTTTGGTCACATGTTAAATTATGAAATATCTACTTCGAATGAGAAAGGAGCCACAGGTATGGTTCAATTCTCATAACTCCGTTGTATGCTAATCCTGATGTGTTTTTCTCTGAACCGATTGATTTGAAGTAATCTGTTAGCAGCTAAAGACGCCCATGGCTAGCACACTTATGTTCTGGATGGGGTGTTTTTTTCTCTCTGATTAACTGATTAGATATTGGAATGATCTATAGAAAGTTTTGGAAGATAGCGAGGGACCGGCCTATTTTTTTGATACTATATCCTCACACAAATCTATTGCGGGTGACCGTTATGATTTAAGACTGGTTTAATTGTTTTGGAACTGACTCGGCATATCTATTGGAAAAGATGACAACATAGGATGTAAACCAATGTATCCCTTTTTTTTTGGACTTGGATTGAAAATGTTGTATGGAAAGTAAGGTTTACCTGGGAAAGTTTTTGCTCAAACCAAACTTGTAATAATTATAAGCATACCTATTGAAACTGGAACATTTTATATATATATATATAGCAGTGTTTTTCTTCTTAAAAAAAACTCTTCCTGAATTTGTTAATTTATTGATATTAAAAAAGATATTGCACCTATATAATCAATTAAGTAATGAAATAGTTTTCTTCCTGAATCTGTTAATTTCTTGATATTAAAAAAGATATTGCACCTAATGAAATAGTTTTCTTCCTGAATTTGTTAATTTCTTGATATTATAAAAGATATTGCACCTATATTAAGTAATGAAATAGTTTCATGGGGGATGAAATTGACCTGAAAATAGTCGGGCAACCCAGAAGCAATACGTCCCAGAAATCCCAAGGCTGACACAAGGGCCACCAGAACTGGGGTCTTGGAGTATCCCAGAGACTGTACTATCTGTCCCAAGTTGTTAATGTATACCAGTGCCACCGTTCCTCCACAAAAGTAGACGAGATAGTATAGCCAGAAATCTACACTGCGTACCAACTGTAGCACGTTATGCTCCTCTCCCACTGGAGGAACTGGCTTCAAGAAGCTTTTATCTGCAGCAGCCATGTCACTTGCAGGCGCAGGTTCTTGGATATTCCCGTTCTCCATTTTGTCAGCTTCAATGTCTTCAATCCCCTTTGCAGGCTTTTCCACGTGATCTTGATTATTGAAATCCACGTTATTAATTTCTTCCATGTAATATTGCTTCCAATTGCTCTGGTCACTTATAGAAAAACCCACCTCCAGATCAATTACCCTGCTCGACGCATTTCTTGCCATTTTTTTGCATGACAGTAGAGCTTTGAGCGGAACGTAAAGAATCGAGAGCAGGAGGGCGGTGAGTACGCCCATATAAAGCAATTCCCGGGGACGCAATCCATGAGGCAGGAACTCATAAACTATCGAATAGAGAGCAGTGACAATAGCTGTGAAAGTGAATATATACATATTTTTCTTCTCGTTCTCATCTCTCACAACACTATCTGGTTCCGGAATAATATTAATGAAAATTGCCCCAATAGCACAGAATACAACTGGAACCACAGCATTCAAGAGCAAATATAATGAACGATTTGCAGGATTTATAAGAGATGATAGATTGGTATATATGACTGTGCTCAGCCCCGAGTAGCTTGTACTCAAACCTGCTGCAATTCCTCTGCAGGATGGAAAATTACTTATTGCAACCTTGAAACAAACTGTGTTAAACCAGCAAATGCTATTCCCAGCTATCAAGCACAGTATATACATCTGCCAAGAATATATAACAATAACCCAAAATTAATAATTAAGCATATATATATAACAATTGCCAACAAACAATTAATTTATAAAAAATATAATTTTAAAATTAATAATTAATAAAATAATTAATTTTAAAATTAATAAAAACAATTAATTTATAAAAAATATAATTTTAAAATTAATAATTAATTTTAAAATTAAGAATTAATAAGAATTTAGATGGTCAAATTATGAAATTCAACATTAATAATTAAGCATATATAACAATTACCAACAAACAATTAATTTTAAAATTAATAATTAATAAAAATTTAGATGTTCAAATCATGAAATTCAACATTAATAATTAAGCATATATAACAATTACCAACAAACAGTTAATTTATAAAAAATAATTAATTTTAAAATTAATAATTAATAAGAATTTAGATGTTCGAATCATGAAATTCAACAAAATTATAAAATTCAAGATTTAAAACCCAATATATTATATAAATCATAAAATTCAAGATTCAAAGAGCAATAGTTTAATGATATTGAAAAGAATATTTACCACAGAATAAGGCAACGGTTGAATGATGCCACTGACTGCAAGCCATTGTACACCATAGCCAATGAAACCCAAGAGTACAGCGATGCCCAGAACAGCCCAGGTTGGCAAAACTGTGCAGGCAAAACCGGCTACACAACCCAGAAGCTTCCCAAGATCAGATGCTTGGGCTAAGTTATTTAGCTTTATCTGGTTTATGTTCAGCACCTTCTTTAAATCAGATGAGTAGATTGAAAAATCAAAATTCGTTCCACTGATAGACATGATCCAGATCGCTGCTACAAAGCTCATCCATTTCTGAACATTCAAGCTAGCAGCCCGAGCTGTGTTTTCCATTCTTGAAGCTCCCAAATATTTCAGCAAAAATTATGGACCCAACCACTAACTGTGCACTGAGATGAACAGGAATAAAGGATAATCCTTCGCCAAATTATCAGCGTTAAGCCAATAGAAACTAAAGCTATAAGCACAAACTCTCCCCCCGCTATTGAACAGGAATAAAGGATAATCCTTCGCCAAATTATCAGCGTTAAGCCAATAGAAACTAAAGCTATAAGCACAAACTCTCCCCCCGCTATTGAAGTGCTTGAATTTATGAGCACAGAAGAAGTTAAATAGGAAGAAGAGCAGCATAGATTTTATATTTATGGACTCGCCACAAATTTTACACCGTTAAGTTATCTAACACTTTATAGACTCGCCACTAATTTTACACCGTTAAGTTATCTAACACGATGCATGTTGCTGCATGAATTGGTGGACTAACACTTTGATGCTGCCAGATGCGAATTTACAGCTTAGTTAGAGTGTTACAGGTTTTTCATTTTTTGGACAAACACTTTGATGCTGCCAGATGCGAATTTACAGCTCAGTTAATTTTATTTTAAATTTAGCAGAATTATTTTGAATATTTAAAAAATATTTATAAACTTTAAATCTATTTATATATTTTTTTATTTATAGACTCGCGACCCGTTAAGTTATCTAACACGATGCATGTTTCTGCATGAATTGGTGGACTAACACTTTGATGCTGCTTGACGCGAATTTACAGCTCCGTTAGACTGTTACAAGTTTTTCATTTTGGACAAACACTTTGATGCTGTCAGATGCGAATTTACAGCTCAGTTAGACGGTTACAAGTTTTTCATTTTGAAATTTTGTTGAGGTAATTTTTTTTTTTTTTTATTTCTTTGAATTAATTTTTTTTTAAATTTAGCAGAATTATTTTGAATATTTTAAAAATATTTATAAACTTTAAATCTATTTATATATTTTAAATACATTTTAAATATTTAAATTTAATTATTAAAATTTCTTTTCCATATAACACATGATATTTTTTTTTTTTTAAGTTAATTTTGTTTTAAATTTTAAAATATATTTATATAGTAAAAATACATTTTAAACATTTCAATTTAACTATCATTTTTTTTCCATTTTTATTACTTTTATGTTAATTTTGTTTTAAATTTAAAAAAAAAAAAAAAAAAAATCTTGAGTTTAAACTATTTATAATGTAGAATTTAAAAATTTTAAAAGTTTTTAACACACTAAATATATTTATATATTCAAAATACATTTTAAACATTTAAATTTAACTATTTGAAGTTTTTTTTTTTATATAATTTGTTGATTAATCTTATTCAAAATTTAGTATAATTTTTTGGAATCTTAAATTTTAGTTATAAATGTTATTTATAGTGTAAAATTTGAATGTATTAGAATTTTTTTAAAGACTGAATTATTTACGTATTTAAAATACATTTAAAATTTAATTATTATTATTATTATTATTATTATTTAATTTAAAATCAAAATTTTGGAATCTTAAGTTTAAGTTATTTATTATGTAGAATTTGTAATTTTTAAAAGTGTTTCAGGTATTAAATATGTTTATATATTCAACATACATTTTAAACAACTAAATTTAACTATTAGACGTTTTTTTTCCTTTTTAAATATTTTTTTTCCTAATCTTATTCTGAATCTTGTGCATTTTTTTAGAATCTTAAGTTTCAGTTATTTATTGTGTAGAATTGGGATGTCACAGAACTTTTTTAGACACTAAATTTATTTATATATTCAAAAGACATTTTAAATATCTAAATTTAATTATTCTTTTATATATATATATATATATTCAAAATATATTTTAAACATCTAAATTTAATTATTTTAAGTTTTTCTTTTTTTAATCTCTTTAATATGTTTTAAATTCATTTTATTTTAAAGTTAGTAACTTTTTTTGGAACACAAGTATCAAGTAGACTTTAACTATAAGAAATTTTTCTATTTATATATTCAAAATATATTTTGAACATTTAAACTTATTTACAAGAAATTTTTCATTTTTAATATTTTTAAGTTAATTTTATTTTAAATTATTTTTTTGAAATCTTAATTTTAAATTATTTATAAGGTAAAATTTGTAATTTTTTTATAAGTTTTAAAGACATTAAATTTATTTGTATATTAAAAATACGTTTTAAACATTTAAATTTAACTATATATTTTTTTTAATTATTTTATGTTAATTTTGTTTTCAATTTAAAATCTTTTTTTTTTGGAATCTTGAGTTTAAACTATTTATGATGTATAATTTTTTTTTTTTTAATTTTTTAAGACATTAAATTTATTTACATATTTAAATACATTTTAAACATCTAAATTTAAGTGTTTGAAGTGTTTTCCCCTATAATTTTTTGGTTAATTTTATTTACTAAATTTTTTGGAATCTTAAATTTCAGTTACTTATAGTGTAAAATACATTTAAAATTTTATTATTTTTATTATTATTATTATTAAACCTATAAATTTAACATTAAGTCTATTTATATATTCAAAATACATTTTAAACAACTAAATTTAACTATTAGAAGTTTTTTTCATATTATTATTTTTTTTACTTTGAAATCAAATTTTTGGAATCTTAAGTTTAAGTTATTTACTATGTACAATTTGAAACTTTTAGAAGTTTTGTAGACTAGAAGTTTTTTTCAGAGTGTTATTTTTTAAATTAAAATAATTATGATATATTTTATAAAAATAACAAATAACATATTTTGTATCTAAAAATCTGACATCCATTACCAAAAAAAAAAAAAAAACTTGATTACTTTTAACTTTACTCCTGAGCATATTTATTTATATGATGATAATTTTTTTACATTTAACTATACCTCTTACCACATATCTTTTTTTTTTTAAATTAACTTCATTCATGAATTTAATTATATATATAACCCTGTCACTAATTAACTATCCCTTACTTACTTACAGGTAATTATTAAGCCATGCACATGGCAAAAACCTACCTGCAATATCGTTCCTAACTATATAACTAAGTCTATACAAGTTAAGACTTAGGCTTAGCCCCTACTAAGCATATGTTATATTAGATATAACTAAGTCTATACAAGTTCATCCTACTAAGCATATGGTATATTAGATTTTCAGGTAATGTTACTTACGATACTTATCCATACCAATCAATTTGAAATTTATGGCACTTAAATTACGTAAAGTTCTTTCGGCCTTGAGTCATGTGATTCTGGATTGTAAATTAATTTTCAGGTACAAATCTTCATCCATACTGATCTAGCCGTGCCACTTAGCACGAGATTAGCTGACACCTGGGGTTCTGTTCACCGTTGGATATGTGGTTGAATCGACTGCAAGATTGAGGCCGGTTAAGGGTTAGGGTAGTCGACCTCCCTCAACCCTAACCATTTCACTCATTTTCTCAAGTTGGCTTCCTCTGATTCTGCCGCTCTGCGATTTCGTTCCGTCGTTTGCCTCCATGCGTTGGTCCATGCTTCTATCCATTACCTCTCATCTTAAGCACCTGCAACGGCTTCATAATTCGGTGGGAGGCATTATATTATTAATTTTTCTTATCTTCTTGGCACTTTTAGCAGATAAGCAGTTTTCTTCCTTCTGTGGGAATGTATTGGGGATTTCCGGCTAACCTCTGTTAATTCCTTCTTTAATTTTGTTTGGCTATTAAAACTCAGCATTTCGTTATGTAAGGTTTATGGTTATGGTGAGACAACCCTGCTATCCTCGGAAGTTCAAATCGTCATCTTCGCCATGGTTTTAAAAGGTAAATCTCCATTTGCACATATATTTATAGATGTAAATATTTTAATTTATTTACCAGTGTTATGTTCGTGATTAGGGTTATAACCTTGTTCGCATGTTTCTGATTTATTGTGTAGGTCTCGGCTTAGGTATTCTCGGGTTCTTTTCCTCTCAAGTAAACCCTCACTTCTCATCGGATGTGGTAGAGCTAAAGATTTGGATTTTTCCGTTTATTTTAAGGTCCTATTCTTGACTTATGCCTGTCAAGTTGCATGTATGATGATTCCACTCCCTGTCTATAATTTCTGCAAGTGGTTATGCACCACTCCGACTCTGGCCCTAACCGAAGCATTCTGTCTCCCTAGTGTACAGGTATTACGGTCATCGAATTATTACTACAGTTTTAGATGAAGGTCCTTCGAGATCTTATGGGTTTTCTTAATCCATCTTTTCAATGTCCTTAAGGATTGGGCTTATTATTTGTTCAAATTATAATGTATAAGACATGAACTCCATTAAGAGAGAAGCTTATGGTACATGATCTTGCAATGTTCTTAGGTCGACACTGTAGGTTTACTTCCGTACTTTAATGGCAATGCCCTCCGGGTTTTAATTCGAATTTTGTTTAAATTCTCTGTTGGTTTGGTCACTGGGTTTGTGATGCACAGTTATGTAATGATCTGTATTTGCGCTATCTGAAATAGTCTCCCTCCTATTATTCTGATTTTATGGTGTTGTGATCTTAACTGAAATAGTCTCCCTGTAAGCGCATTTTTTCTTAACTGTTCACTTCGACGGTTATTTATATCCTTACTCAATTTTCGTTTTTACTCAATATGGTACTCCTTTCAGATGCATTATTACTGACTTTCTTCATTTACCGAATACAACTGCTTTGGTCCTTGCATGTAACAGAATAGAGATTCTGTAATTTCATGTGCCTAGATACTTGTCCAATTTTAACTGTTTTCTTTATAACGATGTATTTCTTATGAAGATAGTATCTCTGTTAAATATGTTTTCTGATTAAAATTTTTATCTGAAAGATTACTTATCTTTCATTCTTTCTTATTGCTCTTTTACATTTTTTTATTTAGACTTGATGACCGAACCATCTTAGTTCTGGGTTATTTATTGTTACCCTAGTCCGAGTATAGCATGAGAATATATATTGCGAGATGATCTATTATGTCCGGAGTATTTACTCTTGACTAAACTAACAATCTCTTCATTAATATTTCATATTTTGTAGATATACTTGTATTTATTCTATTTATTTTTATTCTTTAAATTGTATACACTTATATAGAAGGGTGCTGCCCTAGTTCGCAAGAACAAAGGTTAGGATTAAGTTTGTCATAACATATTACTTCTCTTTCACATACATTTATCCATATACATAGTCCTTTATGTATCATTTTTCCTTTAATACCCACATGTATTAAAATTTATATCAAGAAGAGAATTAAAGGAAACTACTACTGTTGTAGTATTTCAGTTTTCATCATTTACAGAAGTATCTATTTCTATGACCAGAATTCACTTACAGTTTTCACAGACCTTAATTGCATGTAGGTATAGTTACTTATCTCACTCAAAACTTCTGATGATGTCCTCCCAACCTTGAGAGAATATATTACGTCCTCGTCTCCCCCCATGCTCCACACTAGAATAAGGCTTGATTAACAGTAAATCTAGTCGATGGCTCAAGACATCCAGTCCAGTCTTCCTTTTCCAGATTCATGGATGCTAAGTTTCCACTAGCTCCAACCAAATTTGGATTAACTCTCACCCTTTAACCTTCTGACCTTTCTTCTAAAGTCACAGAACCCCTTTTCCTCACTGGGATTTTCCTTTTATCCACAAAGGAAAAGGTAATTGTCCTCAACTGCTTTTTTCCTAACTACTATGGAATCTTGAAATACTTTATCATAAATATTTATGGAAAACATTCCATAATTAGTTTCTTTATTCAAAATAGAAATAAACCATGTTCATTGATTTTCAGATTAACCTTTACATGTTAATCTCAATACAACTTAAATGCATAACCTTCTTTTAACCAAAATAAACAGAAATAGTTTTGGAACAATTTCAGCTATTACATCTTCTCCCCTTGTAAGTAACATCATCCTCGGTGTTCTATTCCAGATCAAGAAATAGTTTTGGGTATGCCTCACACACAAATCCTTTGTCTTCCTATGTAGCATCCTCCGGGCCAAAGTGCTTTTATTGCACTTTAAATTTGGTGATGGCTTGCCTCCGGAGCATGATTTTTCTCTGATCAATAATACGATGAGTTTCTACCAGAAATTTGTCATCCAATTCGACCTACAATCAACAAGGACTTAAGTTAAATAAGCATAAAATTCATACCTTCTAGAGATTTGGTACTCAATATCATTCCTACCTGAATGTTTTTCCAATGTATCACATGCCTCGGGTCATGCACATATACTTTAAGTATTGATACATGAAACACATTGTGCACCTGTGTGTGACTGGGTAATGCTAATTGATAGGCTACAGGTCCTACTCTTTCCAAGATTTGGAAAGGTCCATAGAACCTGGGAGCCAACTTGGCACATGAATTCCATCTTAGAGTGCTCTTCTTGGGTTTGATTCTCACATAAACATGATCACCCACTTTAAATTACTGTCAGGTTCTCTTTTTTTCCACATAAACCTTCTACCAATCTTGAGGGGCTTTTACGTTCTGTCTAATATTATTTACTTCCAGTTCCATCTCAGCCAACATTTCTAGACCAAGCATTAATCTGTTTTCTGGACTGCTCCAGTTAATGGGGGTTCGACACCATCTCCCATATAATTCTTCAAATGGACTCATTTTAAGAGCCTCTTGGTAACCATTATTGTATGCGAATTCCACCAGATGTAGATATTCTTCCCATTTTGTGGGTTGTTGCATTACATACATGCATAGCATTTCTTCCAGGATTTGATTCACTCGCTTTGTTTTTCCATCCGTTTGTGGATGATAAGAAGTACTGAAGCTAACTTGTGTACCCAATCCTATAAACAGTGCTTTCCAAAAGCCTGAAGTGAAATTTACATCTCGATCTGAGATGATTGTTTTTGGGATGCCATGCAACCTAAAGATTTCTCTCATGAAAATATCTGCAATCTGCACTATTTTGTAAGTGGATTGTAAAGGAATAAAGTGAGTTGCCTTGCTTAGTTTATCAACCACTACCATTATGGAATCATTATGTATTTTTTATCTTGGTAGACCAGTAGTAAAATATAATGATATGACCTCCCATTTCCCTTCAGGTATAGGTATGGGCTGCAACAATCATGTTGGATGTTGATGCTCCACCTTAACCTGTTGAAATTCTAGACACTTGTTTAAATATTCAGCAATATTTTTTCGCGTACCAAGCCAAAAATAAACTTTTCTAATTGTTTTAGTATTTTATGGTATTCTGGGTGTCTAGAATAATTGTTGCAATGGTACTCATCCAAGATCAACTCTTTCAAACTTATCCAGTTCATAATATACAGCTTTCCTTTAAAATTTAGAAGTTGATCTCTGTTAATCTCATAATTTGATGGTTTTTCTGCTTCCCTTGCCTACTACTATAGGAATTGGTATTCAGGATCTTTCTCAGCTTCTTCTTTTACCTTATAATGAAATTTGAATTCTACCTGATTAAATTAGAGTTCATACATGCAATGAAATTTTCTTCTCAAATCATCAGCCACATGATTTTCCTTTCCTTTAACATGCTGAATGTCAAAATCAAATTCACTTAAAAATTCATTCCACCTTGCCTGGCGAGCATTTAAATCAACTTGTTTAAAATAGCTAGTTAAACTACTGTGATTTGTCTTCAGCATGAACCTTTTTCCCAGTAAGTAGTGTCTCCACACCTTGACTGTGTTCACTACCGCTATCAGCTCCAAATCATAAGTGGAATATCGTTGTTCATGATCTTTTATTTTTCTTGATTCATAGGCAACAACCCTTCTCTCTTGAGATAATATTGCTCCTAATCCTTCCTTACATGCGTTGGTGCATACTTCAAATTCTTTATCAGGGTCAGCTACCCTCAACACAGGGGCAGTAGTCAGCAAGTGCTTCAACAATTCAAAACTAGTTTGGCATTCGCTGGTCCATTTAAACACCTTCCCCTTCCACTGTAGAGATGTGATAGGAAAGGAAATTTTCAAAATCCTTCGATGAAATGCCTATAATATCCATCCAATCCCATAAAGGAATTTATATCTGCCACGTTCTTCAGCACTCTCCATTCCATGATAGTCTTTATTTTCTCAGGATCTACATCTATGCCTTCAATGAAAAAAATATGGCCTAAATATTGTATTTACTCTTTGAAAAAGTCACATTTGCTGAAATTGGCATATAGCTGATGTTTCCACAACATCTCCAATGCTTGTCTTAGGTGTTCCTTATTCTCTTCCATGGTTTTTTAATATATCAAAATGTTGTCAATAAATATTAGAACAAACTTGTCGAAAAATGGGTGAAATATGTTTTGCATTAGACTCATGAATGTTGTTGGTGCACTGGTTAAACAAAATGGTAATACCACAAACTCATAATGCCCCTATCAAGTGTGAAAGGTTGTTTTGTAAATTTCCCCATCTTTAATTCAGATCTCGTGATATTCATACCTTAATTCTATATTTGAAAATATAGTTGCTCCCTTTACTTGGTTGAACAGATCATCTATACATGGAAGCAGATATTTATTCTTTATTGTCAAATTATTTAGCTTCCTGTAGTCCATGCACTTTCACATGGTTTCATGCTTCTTTTTTACGAACAGCACCGGTGCTCCCCAAGGGGATACACTTGGTCGAATATACCCCTTATCCAATAGTTCTTATAGTTTCATTTTCAATTCTGCTAACTCGAGTACACTCATCCGATATGGTGCTCTTGATACTGGTGTTGTGCCAAGCATTAATTTGATAGTAAAATCAATGTCTCTTTTCAGAGGTAATCCCAGTCCATTTTATGGAAATACATCCATGAAATTTTGTACTACTAATATATTTTCTAGCACAGGGATTTTCTCCTTAGAGTTATAAAATCCCACTTGGATGGCATAAATCTGGCATCCTTTTCTGATGCATTTACTCAACTAAGATGCTGTGATGGGACGTAATTATAGAGGTTTCTTGATTCCTTGCAATTCTTGGTGTGTCCCATCTTCAGCTCTGAAGTATATAATATTATCCTTACCGTCTACCAGAGACCAATGTATTTCTAACCAGTCCATACCCAGTAGTATGTCATAGGAACTAAAAGTTAGAATATTCAGTTCTATGCTTTGTTGGTATCAGAGAACAACAAAACTAATATTCCCATTCTAAACAAGTTGGTATCAGAGCACTGGGTTTACTTGTGCAAGGAGGATTTAACTTGTTTTTCAAGTGTTTAAATGTTAACAAAGTTGAAGCTCAATAGAGAAGAAGGCAAGCTTGTGGGTGCAGTTTCTCTAGTTGGAACAAGGAGAAGGGGGGCACAATTGCCACAATTTCCACCATAAAATTCATCTCTAGTTGCAGTAGAAGCTTCAGTAAGCATGTCTCATGAAGGTGGAATTTAAAACATGTCATAGGGTGAGAAGGCTTTTAGCAATACTTTCATTGACATGACAGAGATGGTGAAGGTCCTCTATGAAGAGAGGAATACAAGGTTGTGGGGTGAAATCTTCAGGCCTCCAAGAGGAGAGGGTTATCCAGGAGGAAGAGGTAATGGAAATGGTGTTAAGCCACCATATACTCCACCATAATCCTCACCACTATCTTCACATTCATCTTCATCCTCTTCCACTACAACAACTTTACCAATACTCATCAACCTACCTCAAAAGGAATTGGTAAACAACCCTTGTTAAAACTTGATATTAAATTTGAGTTGCATATGTATAATGGTGAACTGAATGTAGAGAAGCTTGATAATTAGGCTCTTGAGTTGGAGGTATATTTCATAATTCAAAACCTTCAAGGTAATGATACAAATATATAGTTGCTTTATCAACAACAAAGGCAGAATATGTGGAAGCGATAGCAACAACATGCCAAGCAGTATGGATGAGAAGAATGCTCAGAGATTTATGTCATGAACAGGACAAAGCAACAACAATTTATTGTGATAACAGCTCAACGATAGCTTTATCAAATAATTATGTCTTCCATAAGAGAACAAAGCATATTGATGAAAATTTTCATTTTATACGAGAACTAGTTAATAATGGTGAGATTTTTTTGCAGCACTGCAGGACAGAGGAACAATTTGCTGATATTTTAACAAAGCCATTAATGCAAAAGATTTTTAACTATTTCAGAAAATGCCTAGGTATGCAATAAAATCTAGCAGTTGAAATTAAGGGGGGGTGTTGGAATATTAATTCCAAATGCCCACAGAGAGTAGAAGGACGGGATAATTTAAGCCTAAAAGTATAGCAAGACGACGACTTAATTTTGATGGGATCGAAGGACAGCAAAGGCGGTGGCAATCTTCAGATCTGATCTTCACGTAACCACGATCTTATCTACAACAACCATCAGCAATTAAAACTCCACCAACCACAGTTATTCTGAATTAAATTAACGTGCATCGAGCAAGCTTCATTTCAGGGGGTAGCAAGCATGGGCAGCAAAGGGGAGTGATGACCTATTGGAAGAGGTGACATCACCCTCTGTTTGACCAATGAGAGCAGCTCAGGGGGGGATAAGGAAAAGAGTTTTGGAAAGGTTTTATAACCCCACGGAATGATTGTTTTATGTTTTGATTTAATTTTTGGTCGCTGCATAATGTTTTAATTTTTAACTCTGGGTTTAGTTTATTTACCACGGTACATTTCATTTTAACTTGGATTATATATATTTCATGATATATATTCTAAATATTTTATATTTAAAATATATATGAATATTGTTATGTTATATATGTGTGTGTGTGTGTGTGTGTGTGTGTGTGTGTGTGTGTGTTGTGCGCATTATGAAGACTGTTTATTGCATTGTAATATTCCCGAAGGCTGAAAAAACATAGAGCATTGTGTGAGTAGTAGTGAATAGAAACAGAGAGACAGAGAGGAAAACTTTTTGTTGAAGCATTGCGTCTGTAGCAGCGGAAGTTTTATTCTATGAATCCAAAACACAGGAGTTCTGAAGAATTTCATTTTGTAACAAAGTTTTTGGTTTTTAATGAAATAGAGTGTTATAATCCATCTCTCTGTGCCCACATTTGTTTTTAATCTCTGTGTTGTGGGAGAGGAATTTTTTTTTTCCTCTGTGTGTTCGGAATTGTTCAGAAATTCCAACAAGGAAACGGTTGATTAATCCCACTGATTGCAAGCCATTGTACACCATAGCCAATAAAACCCAAGGATGCAACGATGCCCAGAATAGCCCAGGTTGCCAAAACTATGCAGGCAAAACCGGCTACACAACCCAAAAGCTTCCCAAGATCAGATGCTTAGGCTAATTTATTTAGCTTTATCTGGTTTATGTTCAGCACCTTCTTTAAATCACATGAGTAGATTGAAAAATCAAAATTTTTTCCACTGATAGACATGATCCAGATCACTGCTACAAAGCTCATCCATTTCTAAACATTCAAGCTAGCAGCCTGATCAGCTCTGGACATACGAGTCGTTTCCATTCTTGAAGCTCCGAAATTATTGGACCCTGCTCAGAAGCCAACCACTAATTTTGCACTCAGATGAACAGGAATAAAGGATGGCTCTCAGAGAGACTTCGCCAAATTATCCGTGTTAAGCCAATAGAAACTAAAGCTATAAGCACAAACTCTCCCCCTGCTATGGTTTTCAAGTGGAAATGCTTGAATTTATGAGCACAAAAGAAGTTAAATAGGAAGAAGAGCAGCATAGATTTTATATTTATAGACTTGCGACTAATTTTACACTGCTAAGTTATCTAACACGATGCATGTTGCTGCATGAATTGGTGGACTAACACTTTGATGCTACCAGATGTGAATTTACAGCTCAGTTAGACTGTTACAAGTTTTTCATTTTTTGGACAACACTTTGATGCTGCGAGATGTGAATTTACAGCTTAGTTAGACAGTTACAAGTTTTTCATTTTTAATTTTTTTTTGAGGTAAATATTTAAATTTAATTATTTAATTTTTTCTTTTTTGATATCTTTAGTATTTTTAAAGTTAATTTTATTTTAAATTTAATATAAGTTTCAACTATTTATTTATTTATTGTGTAAAATTTAAATATTTTAAAAGTTTTTGAGACATTCACTCTGTTTATATATTCAAAGTATATTTAAACCTCTAAATTTAACTATTTTAAGTTTTTTTTTTAAATCTCTTTAATAGGTTTTAAATTAATATTATTTTAAATTTAGTAATTTTTTTTGGATTATAATTATCAAATAGAATTTAATTATAAGAATTTTTTCTATTTATATATTCAAAATATATTTTGAATATTTAAAATTATTTATTTAATTTTTTATACTTTTAAGTTAATTTTATTTTAAATTAATTTTTTGGAATCTTAATTTTAAACTATTTATAATGTAAAATTTGTATTTTTAGAAGTTTTAAGTCATTAAATTTATTTGTATATTAAAAATACATTTTAAACATCTAAATTTAACTATATATTTTTTTTTAATTACTTTATGTTAATTTTGTTTTCAATTTAAAATTATTTTTTTGAATCTTGAGTTTAAACTATTTATGATGTAGAATTTATTTATTTTTTAAAAATTTTAAGACTTTAAAATTATTTATATATTCAAATACATTTTAAACATCTAAATTTAACTCTTTGAAGTTTTTTTTCCTATAATTTTTTGGTCAATTTTATTTACTAATTTTTTTGAAATCTTAAATTTCTATTACTTATAATGTAAAATTTGAATGTAGTAGAGCTTTTTTAGAGGCTGAATTTATTTACATATTCAAAATACATTTAAAATTTAATTATTATTATATTAACTTATAAATTTAACTATTATTATTATTTTCTTAATTTGAAATCAATTTTTTGGAATCTCAAGTTTAAGTTATTTATTACATCCTAAGGAATCTTTATTTGAAAACAGCTCTCAACTGCTTCCCTGTACCTATTTGCAATGTAAGATATCATGTTAGAAGATTAAAAAAACCTCAGCCATGGGATTGGAACGGTTTAAAACTGATATAGATAACTTCCTCGATTAGAAAAAATGATAACTGCCACATCTCCAAAGCTCCTGGAATTTCTTTATCAAACATCCACGATGGTTATTGGTGGTCATCTGTGCCGCTATGCAACTGGCTACCATTCTTTCACCTTCAAGCCCACTCTGCTTCCTCTCTTGCCTATGCTACCAGACACTCTCTTTTTGCCTCTTTGTCTGGCGGGCTTGCTTGGCTAGTTCTTAACTTGTTTGGTGGGGAAGGGGCCCACATACCTAGGTATGCCACTTTGTTTGTTTTGATTCTTTACAACCAATAATTTATTCAATATTTCAATTATGTTTGAATGTTTAGCTCCAGTAATCCATTCAGTATTTCAGTTTTATTTTGACTATTTACTATTAAACCCTTATGTAATGTGAAATTGGTACACAACAAAACATACGTGATTTACCATTAAGCTGTCCTGCTTTCATTTATCTTGGTTTTTTTTTTTTGGTTTAGACAACAAAACATACCTGGTTTACAAATAATCTGTCCTGCTTTTTATCTTGGTTATTTTTTTTCGGTTTGGACAACAGAACACTCTTGTTGCAGGAGGTATCTAAATAACTAATCAAGATTCCAATTATAATACAAAGGGAATAAAGAAATGAGTAAACTTACGAAGTGACGAGCCTAATCACTCGTCCAGGCAAATACAAGTGACATTATGCCAGTAAGAACCGAGAGGGACTCATGCTTGAATATACTTACGAAGCACGTTTGATGAGCCTAATCGCTCGTCCAGGCCAATACAAGTGACATTCTGCCAGTAATAACCAAGAGGGACTCGTGCTTGAATATTTTAAACAATATTTTTGATCAAGAAATCCTAAATATATTTCTTAAAAGAAAACAAAAAGCTCTGAAATTCTCCACAAATGAAATTTAAGAAATATAAAATAACTACCGGCTAAATCACAGGAATGCGATGATCTTCTCGTCCTCCATCACAATTGAAATCATTTGATTTGATGAAATTGTTGACATTACATATAATTAATATCACACATCATAGAAGATAGCTAAACTTAGAAATAATCAACCCACCTCCCGTGGTTTAGAGAATTGAAAGCAAAGTTGAGCCATGAGGGAAGCACTCTGTTTTTTGAGCTACCTACCTCCACTTACATGGGATGGATGGATTGATTGATGATCCCTTTCATTTTTTTTCTTCACAGAAATCTAATGATTTATTTTATTTATGCAAGCCTAGGTCTCCTCTCTCTCCTATTTTTTTCCCCTTTCAGAGCTGAGCCAACCCCATCCTTCTACATCTTCCATGGCTTCTTTCAGTCGGTTGGCCACTCGAGACTCGACTTCTTTATCCATTATAATTTTTTATTTTTTATTTTTAAATAAAGAAATTGCAGTAATAAACCTAAAATTTTAGAATAAAAATAAATTAATAGAATCATAAAACTAATTGTTTAATCAAACTTTTACTATAAAACTTTGTTTTATATTTTTAATTCATTTTAAAAATATATATAATCAAAATTAAAAAGTCAACGTCAAGCTTTCCCCTTTTTGGAAAATTGAATTTGTAAAATTTTTAAATCATTTCCAGTGAAATTATTAGTAAATTGTTGAAATGTTACTTTCAACTGTCCCTGTGCAGAGCCGCTTTCCATTTTTTTCTCCAGGATTATGTACTCAAAGACACTTGCTGAAATTGTTTAAAAGCCTGTCTACAAGACTGCCTTCTAATTTTGAGAATAGTCAGCTCATTTTTTTTATGCAGTACTCTAAATTTCAAAATAGAGTGGTAAAATAGAAACAAAGCATTTTGAAACAATGCGGGCGTTTTTTATTAAACGTGGTCCCCATAGTGTCTTGTTGATGTGGCGAGTTCCGCAATCGGAACGAGTCAATTGAAACCATAGCCTTTTTATTTTATGGCCCAATGCGATGCATTCATCGCAACCATATGCTATATCATATAACAATCGCCCTCCACCGTAAGCCAAGGTCCGCGGGTCGACAAGACCACACGGCAGTTTCATATTCAATCGAAAATGTTTTGTTTTGGGCCCGAGTGTTATGTGAAATGGCAGACCTGATGATTATTTGTGCGATGGAGTTTATAACTCATCGCAGGTCCAATACAATCGGAAGTGTTTTGTTATATGGCTCGATTGAACAGTGAAAAGAGACCTGACCCGATCCACTTTATAGGTAGCAGCTAAATTGGTTCATCGTGTCCAGTTTATAATCGGAAATCAGAACTTTTATTTGAACCTTTTTGTTTCGTTTAAGTCACGAACTTGATGGAGTTTATTCAGCAGAATTGATAAAAGGTTTCGCGTCACATTTTGCGCTTGCATCAGCAGGTCAAAACCGGACGCAATGAGGTTTTATATGATGGATTTAATAATCCATCGTGCGTCCATAAGGTTAAGTCAACACCCCAGTTTCATAACGTGAAAAGCCCATTTCAATTTGGTTAACCGATCTTTGAAGTTCGGCAGATAAAAAAGGTTTATTAATTTTTAATGCTTTTGATTATGCGCCCTTTGTAATAGTTCTTTGGAGTATGATTATATATTATAAACTATGCAGTTTATAATATATATATCACTATAGTTTGTTTTATATGCATTTGCGTTGTGGGCCCCCGACATAGTTTTAATATAAGTTTTAGTTTTATAGTTTGGTTTTTTTTTTAATGCCGCGGCATATAAAAGGTTTGAAAGCCCGAAAGGCTATGTATGATTACATAGCACAGCAGTGCAAAATATTCATTACACGTTTTTAATGTGAAAAAGACAGAGTGTTGTTTTAACACAGTAGTGTTATTTTTGAAGAGACAGAGTATATTTTTTCTGTGTGAGACAGAGAAGATTTTTAGAGCACAGTGTTTGTAACAGTCATCTTGTAGGCCCTCTTTGTGAGGAAGAATTTTGTAATACTTTTTATAGTTAATGAATAGAATTTTTTTGAGTGTGAAACTCTATTCTCCAACAAGCAAATTTTATTTTTCTCTGTGTTAAGCGGAGAGTTTTATTCTCTCTCTAGTTTGTTCTGGAATTTTCATAAATTCCAACATGGTATCAGAGCTAGTCCAGACTCTTTGAAGGTGTCAAAGAATCTGAAGGAAGGAGTTCTTTGTTGTAGAAGTTTCAGTTATTTATTGTGTAGAATTGGAATGTCACAGAACTTTTTTAGACACTAAATTTATTTATATATTCAAAAGACATTTTAAATATCTAAATTTAATTATTCTTTTATATATATATATATATTCAAAATATATTTTAAACATCTAAATTTAATTATTTTAAGTTTTTCTTTTTTTTAATCTCTTTAATATGTTTTAAATCCATTCTATTTTAAATTTAGTAACTTTTTTTGGAACATAAGTATCAAGTAGAATTTAACTATAAGAAATTTTTCTATTTATATATTCAAAATATATTTTGAACATTTAAACTTATTTACAAGAAATTTTTCTATTTTTAATATTTTTAAGTTAATTTTATTTTAAATTATTTTTTTAAATCTTAATTTTAAATTATTTATAAGGTAAAATTTGTAATTTTTTTATAAGTTTTAAAGACATTAAATTTATTTGTATATTAAAAATACATTTTAAACATTTAAATTTAACTATATTTTTTTTAAAATTATTTTATGTTAATTTTGTTTTCAATTTAAAATCTTTTTTTCTGGAATCTTGAGTTTAAACTATTTATGATGTATAATTTAATTTTTTTTTTAAGTTTTTAAGACATTAAATTTATTTATATATTCAAATAAATTTTAAACATCTAAATTTAAGTGTTTGAAGTTTTTTCCGCTATAATTTTTTGATTAATTTTATTTACTAATTTTTTTGGAATCTTAAATTTCAATTACTTATGGTGTAAAAAATTGAATGTACTAGAACTTTTTAGAGACTAAATTTATTTACATATTCAAAATACATTAAAATTTTATTATTATTATTATTATTATTATTATTATTATTATTAACCTATAAATTTAACATTAAGTCTATTTATATATTCAAAATACATTTTAAACAACTAAATTTAACCATTAAAAGTTTTTTTCATATTATTATTTTTTTTACTTTGAAATCAATTTTTTTGAATCTTAAGTTTAAGTTATTTACTATGTACAATTTGAAACTCTTCGAAGTTTTGTAGACTAGAATTTTTTTTCCGAGTGTTAAATACTATTTTAAATTAAAATAATTATGATATATTTTTATAAAAATAACAAATAACATATTTTGTATCTAAAAATGTGACATCCATTACAAAAAAAAAAAAACTTGATTACTTTTAACTTTACTCCTGAGCATATTTACTTATATGATGATAATTTATTTACATTTAACTATACCTCTTACCACATGTCTTTTTTTTTAAAATTAACTCTATTCATGAATTTAATTATATATATAACCTTGTCACTAATTAACTATCACTTACTTACTTACATGTAATTATTAAGCCATGCAGATGGCACAAACCTACATGAAATATCGTTCCTAACTATATAACTAAGTCTATACAAGTTAAGACTTAGGCTTAGCTCTTACTAAGCATATGGTATATTACTTACAATACTTATCCATATCAATCAATTGAAATTTATGGCACTTAAATTACATAAATTTCTTTCGGCCTTAATTCATGTGATTTTGGATTGTAAATTAATTTTCAGGTACAACTCTTAATCCATACTGATCTGGTCGTGCCACTTAGCACGAGATTAGCTAACACCTGGGATTCTATTCACTGTTGGATCTGTGGTTGAATCGACGTCAATATTGAGTCCGATTGAGGGTTAGGGTAGTCGACCTCCCTCAACCCTAACCGTTTCACTCATTTTCTCAAGTTGGCTTCCTCTGGTTCTGCCGCCCTGCGATTCCGTTTTGTCATCCACCTCCATGCGTTGGTCCATGCTTCTATCCATTACAGGTATTACGGTCATAGAATTGTTACTACAGTTTTAGATGAAGGTCCTTCGAGATCTTATGGGTTTTTTTAATCCATCTTTTCAGTGTCCTTAAGGATTGGGCTTCTTATTTGTTCAAATTATAATGTATAAGACATGAACCCCGTTAAGAGAGAAGCTCATGGTACATGATCTTGCAATGATCTTGGGTCGACACTGTAGATTTACTTCCATACTTTAATAGTAATGCCCTCTGGGTTTTAATTCGACTTTTGTTTAAATTCTATGTTGGTTTGGTCACTGGGGTTTATGATGCACAGTTGTGTAATGATCTTTGTTCATGCTATCTGAAATAGTCTCCCTCCTATTATTCGTATTTTATGGTGTTGTGATCTTGAAGGCCCTATAAGCACATTTTTTCTTAACTATTCACTTCGACAGTCATTTATATACCTACTCAATTGTCATTTTTATTCAATATGATACACCTTTGAAATGCATTTTACTGACTTTCTTCATTTACCGAATACAACTGCTTTGGTCCTTGCATGTAACAGAATAGATATTCTGTAATTTTGTGCGCCTAGATACTTGTCCAATTTTAATTGTTTTCTTTGTAACGATGTATTTCTTATGAAGATAGTATCTCTGTTAAATATGTTTTTTGATTAAAATGCTTATCTGAAAGATTACTTATCTTTCATTCTTTCTTATTACTCTTTTACAGTTTTTTATTTAGACTTGATGACTGGACCATCATAGTTATGGGTTATTTATTGTTACCCTAGTCCTAGTATAGCATGAGAATATATATGGCGAGATGATCTGTTATGTCTGGAGTAGCTACTCTGGACTAAACTAACAGTCTCTTCATTAATATTTCATATTCAATAGATATACATGTATTTCTTCTATTTATTTTTATTCTTTAAATTGTATACACTTATATAGAAGGGTGCTACCCTAGTTCGCAAGAACGAAGGTTAGGGTTAAGTCTGTCATAACATATTACTTCTCTTTTACATACATTTATATATATACATAGTCCTTCATGTATCATTTTTCCTGTAATACCCACATGTAGTAACATTTATATCAAGAAGAGAATTAAAGGAAACTGCTACTGCTGGAGTATTTCAATTTTCGTCATTTACAGAAGTATCTATTTCTATGACCATAATTCACTTACAGTTTTCACAGACCTTAATTGAATGTAGGTCTAGTTACTTATCTCACTCAAAACTTCTGATGATGTCCTCCCAACCTTGAGAGAGGCTATTACGTCCTCGTCTCCCCCTATGCTCCGCACCAGAGTAGGGATTTATTAGCAGTAAATCTAGTCAAGGGCTCAAGACCTCCAATCTAGTCTTCCTTTTCCAGATTTAGGGACGCTAAGTTTCCACTAGCTCCAACCAGCTTTGGATTAAATCTCACCCTTCAACCTTCTGACCTTTCTTCTAAAGTCACAGAACCCCTTTTCCTCAGTGGGATTTTCCTTTTGTCCACAAAGGAAAAGGTAACTTTCCTCAACTGATTTTTTCCTAACTACTCTGGAATATTGAAATACTCTATCATCAATATTTATGGAAAACATTCCATAATTAATTTCTTTATTAAAAATAGAAATAAACCATGTTCATTGATTTTTAGATTAACCTTTACATGTTAATATCAATAAAACTTAAATGCATAATCTTCTTTTAACCAAAATAAACAGAAATAGTTTTGGAACAATTTCAGTTGTTACATCTCCCCCCTTTGGAAGTAACATCATCCTCGGTGTTCTATTCCAGATCAACAAATATTTTTTGGTATGCCTCACGCACAAATCCTTCGTCTTCCCATGGAGCATCCTCTGGGCCAAAGTGCTTTTATTGCACTTTAACTTGGGTGATGGCTCGCCTCCGGAGTGTGATTTCTCTCTGATTGAGAATACGTTGAGGCTCTACCAGAAATTTTTCATCCAGTTTTACCTGCAATCAGCAAGGACTTAAGTTAAATAAACATAAAATTCATACCTTCTAGAGATTTGGTACTCATTCTTATTCCTACCTGAATGTTTTTCCAATGTATCACAAGCCTCGGGTCATGCACATATAGTTTAAGTATTGATACGTGAAACACATTGTGCACCTGTATGTGACTGGTTAATGCTAATTGATAGGCTACAGGTCCTAATATTTCCAAGATTTGGAAAGATCCATAGAACTTGGGAGCCAAATTGGCACATGAATTCCATCTTAGAGTGCTCTTCTTGGGTTTGATTCTCACATAAACATGATCACCCACTTTAAATTCCCGACAGGTTCTCTTTTTGTCCACATAAAATTTTGGCCAATCTTGAAGGGCTTTTAGGTTCTATCTAATATTCTTTACTTCCAATTCCATCTCAACCAACATTTCTAGACCAAGCATTAATCTGTTTTCTGGACTGCTCCAGTTAATGGGGGTTCGACACCATCTCCCATATAATGCTTCAAATGGACTCATTTTAAGAGACTCTAATCTGTTTTCTGGACTGCTCTAGTTAATGGGGGTTCGACACCATCTCCCATATAATGCTTCAAATGGACTCATTTTAAGAGACTCTTGGTAACCATTATTGTACACGAATTCCACCAGATGTAGATATTCTTCCCACTTTGTGGGTTGTTGCATTACATACATACATGCATAGCATGTCTTCCAGGATTTGATTCACTCGCTCTGTTTTTCCATCCATCTGTCGATGATAAGCAGTACTGAAGCTAACTTGTGTACCAAATCCTGTAAACAGTGCTTTCCAAAAGGCTGAGTGAACTTTACATCTCGATCTGAGATGATTGTTTTTGGGATGCCATGCAACCTAAAGATTTCTCTCATGAAAAAATCTACAATCTGCACCGTTTTGTAAGTTGATTGTAAAGGAATAAAGTGAGTTTCCTTGCTCAATCTATAAACCACTACCATTATGGAATCATTATATATTTTTGATCTTGGTAGACCAATAATAAAATATAATGATATGACCTCCCATTTACTTTTAGGTATAGGTATGGGCTGCAACAATCATGTTGGATGTTGATGCTCCACCTTAACCTGTTGACATTCCAGACACTTGTTTAAATATTGAGCAAACTTTTTCCGCATACCAGGCCAAAAATAAACTTTTATGATTGTTGTAAGTATTTTATGGTATCCTGGGTGTTTAGAATAATTTTTGCGATGGTACTCATCCAAGATCAACTCTTTCAAACTTATCCAATTCAGAATATATAGCTTTCCTTTAAAAATTAGAATTTGATCTCTGTTAATCTCATACTCTGATGGTTTTTCTGCTTCCCTTGCCTACTGCCATAGGAATTGGTATT
>JAXQQM020069740.1:0-22500 GCA_034641835.2 Pinus albicaulis
TGTACAGGACTTGTTGAGAGAACACTTTAAGGATTATTGAATTTGAATATACGTTTTGTCTCTGTCTGATATAGTGAGCCAATATGTGTTTTATAGCTCTTTGATCCTGTGGACCTGTTTTATGCTTCCCTTGCCTGGTTAATCTCCCCTGAGAATGATATTTCTGTTTCTGTTCTCCCCCTGAAACTATGCTTTCTCTTCATATCAGAGAGTAGCATCTACAGATACTACCCCTAGTTTGTCTCTCAAATATTCGAATGGTTCTCTGGCAAGTGGTTTAGTAAATATATCTGTTGTCTGTTCTTTTGTTGGTACATACTCCAGTTTTACTATCTTCTAAGCGACTTGTTCTCGTAGAAAATGATACTTGATTGGAATATGTTTATTTTTTGAGTGAAGTACAGGATTTTTAGATATACTTATAGCACTTGTATTATCACATTTAATTGAGATAGGTTCATCAATTCTTACCTTCATGTCTTGAAGAGTTTGCTTCATCCACATGACTTGTGTACAACATGCTGTTGCTGCTATATATTCTGCTTCTGCTGTAGACAGAGAGATAGATGTTTGTTTCTTGCTTAACCATGCCACCAGACTTTTTCCTAGATAGAAAGTACCTCCACTTGTACTTTTCCTGTCATCCACACAGCTGGCCCAATCTGCATCTGTGTATGCTGTCAAAGTGAGGTTTTTTCCTTTAGGATACCAAAGCCCATACTGTGTAGTTCCTTGTAGATATCTGAATATTCTTTTGACTGCAAGAAGGTGATTTTGTTTAGGCGCTACTTGATATCTAGCCACTAGTCCTACTGCTAGCATGATGTCTAGTCTTGATGTTGTCAAATATAGCAGGCTTCCTATCATGGATCTGTAGAGTTTTTTATCTACATCTGAAGACCCATCATCAGCACACAGCTTGCATCCCATGATCATGGGGGTAGTCACAGGTTTGCAGTCCTCCATTTTGAATCTTTTCATCATTTCTTTTAAGTATTTTTCCTGAGAGATGAATGTGCCTGTGTTCTTTTGTTGAATTTGCAGTCCCAAGTAGAAACTAAGCTCTCCAATCATAGACATTTCAAACTCTATTTTCATCTCATCAGCAAACCCTTTTTCTAGTTCATCTCTGTTGCTTCCAAACATAATGTCATCAACATACACTACAACAATTAGGAGTTCATTTTCATGGGCTTTTATGTATAGATTGCTATCTACTCCACCTCTCTTAAAGCCTTGTTTTTGAAAATATTTATCCAGTCTTGAGTACCAAGCACGAGGAGCCTGTTTTATTCCATATAGGGCCTTCTTCAGTCTGCACACATAGTCTTCTTTGTCTGTCAATGAGAAGCCTTCTGGTTGTTCCATGTAGACTTCTTCTTCTAATTCTCCATTCAGAAATGCAGATTTTACATCCATTTGATATACTTTGAATTTTTGACAGCATGCAAATGCCAGAAACATTCTGATAGCTTCCATTCTGGCTACAGGGGAAAATTTTTCTTCATAATCAAGTCCTTCAATTTGTGAGTATCCTTTGTAGACCAGCCTTGCTTTATTCCTGATTACTTGTCCTTGCTCATTCATTTTGTTTTTGAATACCCATTTTGAACCAATGATATTCTTCTCAATTGGTTTAGGAACTAGTTCCCAGGTATTGTTCTTCTCAATTTGGTCCAATTCTTCATTCATTGATTTTACCCAATACTTGTCCTTGCTGGATTCTTCAAACTTCTTTGGCTCTATTTGTGATAAAATTGCTATGTATACTTCTTATGTCTGTTCAGTTAGCTGTCTTCTTTTTTGCACTTCTACACTCTTGTCTCCTATGATTTTTTCTTCTGGATGGTTCTTTTGAGTGTATCTTGAGGAGGTTTTTGAGTTCAGTCCAGCATCTTCTAATGTTTTTCTTGTTTCATCATCCTCCTGGTCCTCTTCTTCATGATTTTCTGATGGATTGTAATAGTTTGTATCTCTTGTATTGTTTGGAAGTTCTTCATCAAATATCACATCAATACTTTCAACTATTTTCCGAAGAGTCTTGTTATAGCACCTGTACCCTTTACTTTTGGAAGCATATCCTAGAAAAATCCCTTCATCTGCTCTTGCATCAAATTTCCCAAGGTTTTCATCATTATTCTTTATGTAACATTTGCTTCCAAAGATTCTGAAATGTTTGATTGAAGCAGGATTTCCATGCCATAGTTCATAGGGAGTCTTGTCACTGCTTGGCCTTAAGTGAGCTTTATTAAGAATATGTACTGTTGTGTGCATTGCTTCTGCCCAGAAGGTTTGAGAAATATTATTCTCTTGCATCATGGCTCTGGCAATTTGTTGAACAGATCTGTTTTGTCTTTCTGCTACTCCATTCTGCTGAGGTGTTCCTGCAATAGTGAATTGTTGTTTTATGCCATGTTCATTGCATAGGTCAGCAAAGTCATAATCTGTAAATTCTCCTCCTACATTTTAGTTTGCATCCTGTCTGATTTTCTGCTAATGCTTTGAATATCTTAAATTTGTCCAGTGCTTCTGATTTGTTCTTGAGAAAAGCAACCCATGTCATTCTGGAGAAATCATCTATTATCAGCATGAAGTAGGATTCTCCACTGGGTGTCTTAGTTCTAGCAGGTCCGCACAGATCCATGTGTACAAGCTAAAGTGGTCTTCTTGTTGATAGCTCATATTTAGATTTAAAGGATGTGTGAGTCTGTTTCCCCAATTGACAAGATTTGCATATGGTATTTGAAGGCCTTTTTATTTCTGGAATATCTCTGACAGCTTTCTTCTTGCTCAGCCTGATGATATGGTCGAAGTTGAGATGTCCCAGTCTCCTATGCCATAACCATGACTCCTCAAGTTTTCTAAGATGGCAGGCTTCATCCTCATATTTTACTATGTAAACATTACTCTCTGTTCGAACACCTTTGAGCAGAGTCTTTCCTGTTGTGCTTGATCTGACTTCACAATATTGTGCTCTAAAGAGAACTTCACAACCTTTGTCACACATCTGACTGACACAATATAAATTTTCTTTCAGCCCATCTACAAATAGTACATCTTGGGCCTTTCCTCTGCCATTATCTATGCTGACTGAACCCTTTCCTCTGATCTTTCCTGACTTATCATTGCCAAAAATAACATTACCAGATTTCTTTTCATCAAGAGTAATGAACTTACTTTTGTCTCTTGTCATGTGTTTAGAGCAACCACTGTCCAAATACCACTGGCTTTTCAGATCTTGAGCAGTTAGAGCCAGGTCACACTTATTCTCCTTCTTTTTCCACTGGAGGCATCCTTCTATTTGATATCTTTTGTGAGGTGATGAATTGCATCCTTTTAGAGGACATTTGGAAGGCATATGTCCAGCTTGATTGCACATAAAGCATTTGATCATAGTTTTTGTAGAATTGTGAGTATGAGTAGACTTTCTTTGATTCATAAACGTCCTTGAAGTGTTGAAAATCAATCTTTGTCCATACTTTCTACACTCAATGATTTTATGGCCAAATTATTTACAATAAAAACAGTAACCATAGAAGCAACTTGCATACCTGATGTGAGGTTGTTTTCTCCAGTTGTTTATTTGAGACAGTCTCTTTGATGTTTGCATCTTTAGCTGGTTTGAATTACTCCTCCTTGCATGACAGTAGGCAGCAATGTGTCCCAGCTTGTGGCAGACATAGCAAGTGGCATTCTTCATAGGAGGGAAGGATCTCCTTTGATGGTTTGCAAATTTGACAAACTCAGGATTATATGAACCTTTTTCTGTTGTCTGAGTATTTCTTTCATTCTTTGTTATTCGAGGATTCTTTTGGGTTCTGTCTTCCTCCTTACATGCTTCTTCTTTTGTAGGAATTATTTGAGGTGCTTCATCAGCCTTCTTTGCTTTCACAAAAATTATATTTTTGTTTTCTTTTTCTTTTCCTTTACTTGATTCTCCTTCATAGCCTATCCCAGTTTTTATTAGAGGAGATATTTTAGCATCCAAGATTTCATTCAACTTACCAGAGCTTGTCATTTTAGAAGGGTATATAGACACTTTCTGTTGGGCACTTTCTAATTTCTTCCTCAAACATACAATTTCTTCTTCCAGCTTCTCTTGTTCTCGATTTTTATCCTTGATTTGTTGAAGTAACATATCTTCAATCTTCTTGGCTTCTTCAAGATTTACCTTCAGCTGCATGAGGAATTCTGAATTTTGTTCTTCTTTCACACATTTGAGGAGAATCTCTTTTTGTTTTCTGCATTTTAGTTTGAGTCTGTCAATCTCCTCCAGAGCACTTCTTAGCTCCCCCTCAAGGTCGACCTCCCCATCTTCTTCTTCTTCTAGCAAGAGTCCTTCAAGATCTTCTATGGCCATCAGTAAAAATTGAGAGGTTCCTTCTTCTCCTGAGGATTCATCTAAGTCTTCAGATGTACTATTGTCTTGTTGAGCATAGAAGGATTTTCTGCTGAATTTCTTTCCTTTCTGCCAGTTTTTTGATGTATTTTTCTCTGATTCTTGAGCCTGATTCCTTAGTTTCTTGTGAGGATACTTAGTAGCATAATGTCCAACTCTTCCATAGTTAAAGCATTTGAAGGGTAGTTTGCCTTTGTATCTACCTGAGCCTCTATCTAGTTTCTTGACAAATTTAGCCTCTTCTTCATCAGAGCAAGAGCATATGTCTTCCTTTTCTTCTTTCTTATTTTATGTTTTAAAAGCTGCCTCCCTCGTACTTGGTTTCTTCTGTGGAAGCCTCATCTCATATGCTGTTAGATTTCCAAGTAGTTGGTTCATGGTCAAGGTCTCCCAATCGGTTGTTTCTTCTATAGCAGACACCTTGGGATTAAATCTAGATGGAAGAGATCTTAGAATCTTTTGAACAATTATACTTTTTGGCATGGTTTCTCCAAGATCTTTCATATTATTAACAATTGCTGCAACTTTTAAGAAGAAGCTGCCAACCTCTTCATCATCATTCATTTTTAAATTTTCAAACTAGGCTCTATATACTTGAAGTTTGGCAGTCTTTACCTTTTTATTTCCCTCATGGATATTCTCTAGAGTATCCCACATATCTTTGGCAGTCTTGCTGTGCATTACTTTAATAAACTCAGCTTCACATAGTCCATTTAAGATTGCATTCATTGCTTTTGCATTAGCTACAAAGTTTTGTTTAGCTTCTTTTTCTGAATCAATTGAGTTTGTGGAGTATCCAAATTCCACAGCATCCCAAACTTCTAATCCTAAAGACATTATGTATGCTCTCATCCTGATTTTCCAGAAGGCATAATTAGCACCAGTGAAGAAAGGTGCTTTATTGGTTGAACTTCATTCTTGACTAGCCATCTAGGGGACTTAGGATCTCCTTTCAGTTGTTAGACTCATACACAAGGAACGGCTTTGATACCAATTGTTGGATCTTTAATTAAACTGATAGGGGGAGGGGGGGGGGGTGAATCAGTTTAATACATACATAAGATTTTCAAAATTTTCACCAAATTTATTTATAGCTTAATTTGTGAACAGTATTAAAATGTTGCAGCCAATAGTAAATTAATGTGACACCACACTTATGTTGAGAGCAACAAAAAATTAAGCAGATTGAAGGAATCACATCAACACATAAGAAACACACACAGAGACAGCAGATGTAAGTGGAAACCCATAAAGGGGGAAAACCACATCTTATTATTGTTGTGATGCAAAGGCAAGCTCCAACTCCCTCTCACCATTGTTTTCTACAAGCACCAGCCTACAGGAGGCTCTATCCTCAATTCTGCAAGCTACAACTTGCAAGGAAGCACCAACTACCTTCGATTTTCTGCACGCACCAACCTACAGGAGGCTCCAACCTCAGTCAGCTACAACTGACAGCTATCAAGCTGCAACTTGATAGGGAAGCTCCAATTTCCTCAAATTTCCAAACTGAATGTTTTCTAATTTACCTCAGATATCAGCTATGTTCTGTAGCTTCTCTTTCTTCTCTTCTTTTAGTCTTCTCTTCCTTACTTCTATACTCTGCCTTCTCTAGATTTACTCTCTCTTCACACTCCTTGCATATCTAGATGATATTATTTATAAGAATTTTCTTGTGACTGTTAGCATTCCTCAAAGAATTTGGAATGGAAAGCCATACCTCTTCGCTTTCTTCCTTTTCATTTCTTTTCCAGCTCACTAAAAAAAAATGTAACTGTAGGTGCTTGTTTTAATATTACAGTGGCATTTTTGTTTTTCCTCCGGAGACTTGCCAATGCATCACAACAATATAAATAAATTAAAAATATTTACATTTAATTACAATGAGAGCTCCAGCTCACTCATACAGCCTTTTGGATCGCTACGCATTTGTCTTTTCTTTGACTATGTTTTATCTCTTTTCAGCTCTGTTTTCTTTTCTGTCCTCTGCTGAGGTGTAACTGCTGCCTTTTAAATCTGGGCATATTTCAATGCCTTTCATACAATAAGTGTCTTGTTGATGTGGAATTTCCGCAAGCGGAACGGACATATATCACAATCGTTGTATATTAGTAATCACCCTCCCGTTAAGCTGAGGCAAATACATAAACCCAACGGACCACACGGCACATCGCAACAGCGTTATATATATATATATATATTAATTTCAACTCTCAGCATATTTAGACAAAGTCTTCACAAATAGACTGTTGTTCTGTATAACATATGTGACTTCCGGCGATGTACTGCTGAAACATAATTTTAATACATAAAAAATGTACTTACGGGCCTACTCGCCAATCTTTCCGAAGCGATGTATCACTCCTCAACTTCTTCCGATTGCGATTGCTGCAAATTCCATTTGAAAGTACCGATGTCTTAATGCTCTGATTCTAATTATTCACTGTTATGACGAAACTTCAAGCATATATCAGTCGTGGCTTATAAACCCATCGGGTCCATTCTTTCAATCGCAATCGCAAATCTTTGTTAACATGTTCCGGAACTCAAACCTATCAAGTCATAGTTTATAATCGGGTCCGAATCTAAATCGCAATCGCAACTTTCTGTTGTGATGTTCCGATGCTCCACTTTAACTCCGATGCGATTGGAACATGGAATTGAAACATTTGTTAATCATAATTTATAATCCCATCGGGTCCGGGCTTCAATCGCAATCACAAGTATTTGGTTGGATGTTCCGATTGGCCTATACTACGATGCTTCGATGCAATTAGGCCGGAATTCAAATATGTATTAACCACCGTTTATACGCCCATCGGGTCCGGGCTTCAATCGCAATCGCAAGTATTTGGTTGGATGTTCTGATTGGCCTATACTGCGATGCTCTGATGCGATTAGGCCGAAATTAAAATATGTATTAACCACCGTTTATACACCCATCGGGTCTGGGCTTCAATCGCAATCACAAGTATTTGGTTGGATGTTCCGATTGGCCTATACTGCGATGCTCCGATGCTATTAGGCCGGAATTCAAATATGTATTAACCACCGTTTATACGCCCATCGGGTCCGGGCTTCAATTGCAATCGCAAGTATTTGGTTGGATGTTTTGATGCCCTTGCGATCTCCGATTGCGATTGGGGAGGGGTCCCACCGTATAAAACTTGGCTCTTATAATAAAGCGCTCCACTTATATAACTGATATATATGTATACTTTGCCAATGGGTTATGCGATTCATAGAATATGTTTTGTATATATATATATATATATACTTTGCCGCCGGAGGTTAAGCGATTCCCGGAATAATATTTGTGTTATATTAAATGTATAACGCCGGTTGGAGTGTGCGATTCCCGGAATTATTTGTAATTATATATACCCCTCGGTTGAGGTAGCGATTCTCAGAATGACAGTTGTGTCTCTGCAATGACAGTTGTATCTCTGCTCGGCTGTTTCGTTGTGCCTCTGTATTCGATTGTTATAATTTTAGCCTGTCTCCTTTGCCTGTTTCTGCTTCAGCGCTGCTCGACCTCTGCCTCTGCCTTCTGCTGTACATATTCCCTGTTGCTGTTCTTTGCCTTCTTTGCCATCAATGACAATATTTCTAACAAATCTGTGGTCACTTATCTTGAGGACTATATGTGTCATTATAAAGCAGCTTATATTGTGGACCGATTGCTACGTTGAGCAATGCATTTGGAGACATAGAGTGGAATTTCAACTATGTAAGGAGACGTAGACCCGAATCTCATGAATGGTTTGTAGAATTTTATTGTTGACACTATATTTGGTGTATGAAACAAGTGGAAATAGCATGTCATCTGATTGTTTGTAAAAATTTATAATAAAAACTCACTATTGAATAGATTATCACAATTTACAATTGTGGTTCTCAATGTTTTTATGTGATGATAGAGAATGTATAGGTAATTTGATTTTGTGAATTTGTTATATGTTGATGGGTCTTGTTGGGCTTCCAGCTTCATAAGTGAGCTTCACAGGTCAATTTATGAGATCTTTATATGTAGAAAGGTATGTTGCATAGTTGATTGATGTATAATATGTCTAGTAATCATACAACTCACCTATACAACTATCAAAAGTGTAGTTCGCTGCATTTTGATAGACGGGAGTTTGTCATAGGGTGGTCCAGTATGGAGGTTTTCCTTCAAAAGATCAAGAAGTGTTAATTATACAAAGTTCATTAAAATAGTGTTGGGAGGAGGAAGACTAGGTAGATAGATGTGACATGTGAAGTGTAATGTCCCATTTTTTGTATTAATATTTATAATGATGTAAATGTAACCATTAAAGGGGGCACTTTGAATAATGATTACATTAGGATGTAGGGAGATTTTTTTTATTAGTGGTTAGAGTATGGTGATAGATTTTCTCAACATTATTCTCTTGTCTTAGATACTAAATATTTGACTTTGTGTGAATAATATAAATTGATTTGTAAGTAAGTTGTGCACTGTGTCTATTTCTCCATTTTTCTTGTAACTCAGTGACAAAAAAAAATTACATATTTATTTTAAAATTAATTTTACTTAAACAAAAATATTTCAAATATTAATCAAATATTTCAATTTAATTGAACTAATTTATTAAATCATTAACTTAGACTAAAATGAATAAAACATATTTTACGTATGAAAATTTTAAATATTATCAAAATAAAAATAGAAATTTAAAATTGGTTGCTAATATCATCTAAATATCTATATTATACCTTTTTTTAAAAATAACACATTTAAAAAGAAATAGAACATACTCTTGTTCTATTGATATGCCACATAACTTCAATAAAAGATGTTATCTAGTATAGAAACAGTATTAACAAAGTGTCTAATAAAACTATTTTCAAAACAAGATACCTCAATAGTGTTCTAATGTGTAACTCTTGGTTTATTGATATGCCACATAGCTTCTTTAAAAGATGTTATGTAGTATAGAAACAATATTAACAAAGTGTTTGATATAACTATTTGCAAAACAAGATACCTCAATAATGTTCTAATGTGTAGAGATTTCGAAAAGGAAACTTGGTGTGAACAAAGGAAACTTCTTTAAATGATGATATAATGACATGACGATTACATGGTTTAATGGTTGAATAATAGGTTAAAATCATGATCAACCTGGTTCAAACATTCAAAAGAAGCACATGTTTCCATTAGTAAAGATAAAATATCAAATAATTTTTATTTAATTTGTAAAAGCTATGTTCAAATAGTGAAGCAACACTATAAAACATATCAAACATGGAGAATAAGACATCATTGAAGATAAAATATCAGATAATTTATTATTGCAATTGTAAAATCTATATGCAAATAATGAACAATGCTAAAATCCTCAACGTTAAACATGGAGCAAAACATGGGTGATGTTAATGTTAGTAGTGATCTAGAAATGCCTAGTGATGGAAATATGTCATATAATCTTTTGAAAAAATGTCAGTAATGATTATGAGATAGCAAAAAACATCAACAAATAGTCATGTGATTAGACAAAGATCATTAATACACATATCAACCAAGTGAAAGTAAGAAGGATGAGATATTATACCAAATCAGCATTTAAAAAGCATCATGGATTTAAATCACTATGATAATAGAATTAACGTAATTTTGCAACTTCTTGTTTATGTTACTATTATAATGTTCATCATAAATCTCTTTTTATTGCATCGTATTTATATTATTTTAATATACATTGATGTCGCTAACAATTACAATTTTGTACTAAATCACGATGGAAGATATTGTAGCTATCTTGCAGAAGAATGATTTATTATGCTTTACCAGTCATTTGTAGGTGCATAGTAGTTCTAATGCTAGGCACACATGCTGGAGTTTCTCTGCCAATGTAGTATCAATGTCCAGTGCAACGACACTCACTACTCCCTTTTTCCTATTTAGGAGTAGGAACTTGTTCACTCGATCCACTATGAAAGAAATCCCTTTCAAATCAAACAACGGAGTCTCTCGTCTATTAATTTGATTTGATGATTGAAGACATCCCCTTTCATTATTCAGATTGGTTCATATTCCATCTTGTCATATCCAATAGCCAATATTCAGAAGTCCCCTTTCAAAGATACATTGCCAGAACCGAGAGAGTTGTACCATACGGGGGTGTACAGATAGAACAAAATTACCAAGTAAATTTTTACATGAACTATGAAGATTGGACCACTACAAAAAAAAATATCCAAATATTATAGCACATTAAAGAAATAAATAGCATTAACATAATTTAAATTCCAAAACAACTTTATTTAAATTGTATAGCACATTAAAAAATAGAGAACGTTAACATAATTTAAACTCCAATATGCCAGTGTATATTTGTATATTTACCATGCTATTTAGCTAGATAAAGATTACTTTTATATTTATTGCCATTCAAATGAGCTAATATGAGAATGACTGCATTACCTGTGCACGCCCACAAAAGAAAAGAGAACCCAACCACATGCATGGATTACACTTGCATGTCCACGAAAGCCAACAAATGTCTCCACGACTTCAAATTTGAAACTCTTCTTGATGGACTACCTCCTAAGCATGGTTAGACCTCCAAACTTGCTTAGCTATGACGGTCTTGAGCATGGTCGGATCTCCAAACTAGCCTAGCTATGTCGGTCCTTCACAAATAATGCCCCTCCTCATTTTGACAAGTTGAAACATTCACAGCCAGATGTTCCTCAATTTATATGTATTATCTCAAACGGGATTGTCGCGTTTCCACAAAAAACTGTGAGGAAGCTGGGGATTCCGAGAGTATCCTTCTGGAATCATGGTGCTTGCAGCTTATGCATTTCTTCACCCCTCTTCTAGTTTGCAAAGGTCATATTATTATCAAAGGTATATAAACTTCATATCCCACTATTTTTGCAATGTACTCATTTCTCGTACAAATTATCTATGCATTAGTCATGACAAAAATAATTTTCTTGCTTATGTTATTGCGTTCTTAAGATGATGTGAAGTATTTAACAGATGGATTCATGGAACAAATAATCACATTCGTTACTGGAATTCCTCCATTTCATGTCAAATATCTACCCACCGACTTGAGACACAAGGACATCTTGGAGTTTATTACAGGTGAAGCGCAGGCCGCTGCTTAAGTCGATTTAGTGCTACTTAATACCTTTGATGAGCTTGATCGTCCTATACTCGACACACTCCAAGAAATACTTCCAACCTTGTATACAATAGTCTCTCTTATTTTCTGATCTCTGCCAAGAGCCTAATTCAATTATTCAAATTTTCTTTGGAAGAAAAACTATTATGACTGATCAGGAACTCTTAGAGTTAGCGTGGGGTTTATTGGCTAGTAAGAAACCTTATATGTGGGTTATTCATCCTAATCTCATTCGTGGTCATTTTTCCGTGATGCCATCTGAGTTTTTAGAGAAAAGTGAAGAACAAAAGTTTTTTGGTCAAATGGGCACCTATGTTGGAACTATAGTACTTGCAGGTTAGTAAACTATTAATTGCATACTTGTTAAATTAATATAAATGTTATAAATGCTTTCAAGTTGGGATGATGGAACTTAAATACAACATTTGTCATTTTCTTTTCAAAAGAAAAAAATGGTGTTTCTTATCTACCTCACTATTGTTGATAACTAGTTCCCAATTGACTAAAAGCTTATATTCAATGAAATGGCCAACTTTCAGTGAAATGTTAAAAGTTCCAAGCTTGTTGATATTCCAAGCTTGTTAATAGAAAAATAGAAAATCATTCAAACAAATAGAATTGTTTTTACCTCACTTGCAGTGATCCTCACCAATTGTTGCATGTATGTTATGCACGATATAGGATGATTATTGCATATTTTTTCTATAGGATGAGTTCCTGGGTAGGAAGAACATGGCTTGTATTTTTATCACGTTAATTTTTGAGAACCTTGGAACAAGGCCTGTATTATTGTTTTCAGGATGATTTTTTGTTGTTGGAAGAACAATTCTCAAGATGATTTTTAGTGGTTGGAAGAACAATATCGAATAACCTCTATGTTGGTGGTGGAATGTTGGCAATGGAAAGAAGTAGTGGTGTGAACAATATATGTGTTGGCCCTAAAATGAAACAATGTGGTAGGTAGTGAGAAGTTAGCATTAAAAATATGGAAAGTGGCCAGAAGTCAAGGCAGGTGGCATGAACATCAAAGGTACTAGACCTTGTATAAAATTTACAAAGATAAATTGTAAGGGGTCAATCCACTTTGGATAAAGGATGGAATACCATTCCCAACCCATGGGCTCCACCACAAGCGCTCCAAACTTTGTATAAGATTAACAGAGCCAAATCGCAAAGAGAATCCATACTTTGGATAAAACCCATTTGCAGATTGAAAATTTTACAATTTTAAAATAAGACCTCGAATCTGAAACTTCGGATAAAAGCAAGTTTTTTTTCAAAAACATTGCTTAAATGCATAATTTTACACCAATTAATATTGATTTAATGTTGAATCGATCGCTATAATCCCTGCACTGCCATAGGCATGGACTAATAACGACTCTAATACATGAAAATGATATTAGTAAGGACGTATTCCTAAGCTCATAGTCATACATGAACATGCCATTGGTAAGGGCGTACTCATAAGCTCATGTTCTTATAAACATGTGATCGATAATATACCTTCCTCACTTTAATATGAAAAAACATTTTATAATGAAAAGATTTTAACCTTAAGATGGTTAGAGAGAATTTATTTTTTGACTTTTTAATAGCAAGGTGCTTTAATGAAATGAACCTACCCCAAATTTTATTGTTATAATGAATTATATTTAGTAAATAGGTGATTTTTTTCACTTAAATAGTTTATTGAAGTTATTTTTTATATATCTAACATAAATCAAAAACTAGGCTCATGTAGTTTACCTAGTAAAGCTATTCATTTGCTACATTTTCTTTACTGTCTATTAACTTATAAATGATATTTTAAAAAAGATGAATATTCTCATTCTTGTCACGTCATTATTTAAGCTTGGTTTGATTTGTGTTTTAATTATATTGCATTGTCATCATTTAATTGGAAAACAGTGAATTTTTTCATTTTTCCCTTGGTTTTAAATATTATAATAGATTTCATTCAATTATTGTTTATTATTTATTCTATCTATGTGTGAGTGAGTTGGTTAATCAAATATATATATATATATATATATATATATATATATTTTAATTAAAAAAATATGAATGCATTGAAAGACACTTTCTATAGCCTAGTGTAAGGGAGATGTGTAATTCATTCTATTCTCAAAATGAAATTGAAAAAAATGAGGTCACGACGACAATTCCTTTAGCCTCTTACCTTTATGGATATTATTGGTCTCACCAATTTAATTTTTAAAATATGTTTCCAACACTAAAATAGGCTTGTTTACTATGGATAACATCCTTGAAGTGAGGGGAAGTGGCTTGTGATCCTTCCAGGGATGTGCATTCCAATAAAACATTGCAATGCTTACTACTTATTATGATGGACCAACATGTAATATCCCATTTAATACTTTTGTTAAATCATTTAAGAATTCACTTAAGAAAATTTATGTCATGATTTTTATTCAAAGATGCCATGAAAATTTCACCAATTCATGCTAGAGAAATTTGTAGCAAATAACCCAAAAATTAAGAAGTGCTACCACTCGGGAAAATTAAAATTAAAATACTACAACTATGTATAAAACACAAGAAAAATAAAACAAAACTTGACCTTATTATATATTAAATATGGACTATGATATTTCAATGTGCCAATATAGAAATCTAGCCAAAAAGTGGTTGAGGTGATGGCCTCCAAAAATTGCTCCAATACTAAATTTGACCTCCTGAAATATAACTAGAAATGAAACTCTAGCTGGAGATCTAGGTGATCCCCACTCTTGATCCACAAATGTGTACAAGACCTACTAAAAAACTGATGTTAATGAAGCCCAATGAGGTTTTTAGATGAAATCTATACTATAATGAATTGGTGTTTCATCCAACACACCTATAAACCTAATGATTTTCATCCTAGGTCTCTTCGATCTTGAAAACCCATGTTCCCAAAAAAATTTCACAAGGAAATACCACAAATCCAAGATATGTCTTTATTATGTGCTCCCCCATCATTTTAAATTCTTAATAGATATCTCTATAATATTCTAGAAGCGCTCATTCTATTATTGTATTTCCATTGTAGAACCTCCTCCCCTTGCAGTTTTATTTTATTTCACTGTAGAGGCTTCCCCTTTTCTATTTTATTTAAGTGAATTTTTAATTCTGGAAAATGTTAAATCTACCTCTACAATCTCTCTAGCCACTAAAATTCGGTTTCATCATCCTATCATGTAGATCTCTTCATTTTAGTTCCAACAAACTGTTACACTATGGTGTTTCTCCAAATAATCCTTCCCAAATGACACCTTTAGTGTATTTAATTAAAACTTTGTTGATAGTATCTCCATTTTACAGGAATTGTGAGAATGCAATGGAACTAAGAATGAACCATGCATAATTGAATTTTATGGCGAAATAATGTAAGTGAACCCCATTAGACCCCATAAAACTCCTCCAAAACCTTATGGGTGCACTGATGATGTAATCTTGCTCCTGTGACTTGACTGACACCAACCTTGGACATACACCCTAATTTCATCATAAGGGAAACCAAAAAAAGGGAAAATTACAAATCCTCTTGCCCAACGATTTCTTGCCCTCAAGCAATCCACATTTATCTATTGTATATACATTTTTACATCAATACCAAGATATCGTATAAACCATTATGCGACATCATGCTTCTGAGGTGTCCAATATTGAATGGATATCTTAATATATGGATCCCAAAACTCGTGGGAAGGATCGAGCACGTGAAAACCTATAGGAGGAATAAATATACAATGCCAATGATGCATCACACTTAACTCATGTTGCTCCACCCAGTTAAAACATAAGATCCCTCTAGAAAACTTTTCCCCTCTCTCTCCAATGTACATAGGTGGGATACTAATGTTGCAATCCCTACCGATGTACTCTTAAATAGGGTTTCTATGAAAATCCCAAGTATGCTCCTCTTGCTTCCATGCTAAGATTTTAGATGTTCCCCAATACTAGAAATAGTAGTATTGGTCTTCGCATGGCTAACTCCTAGGACCTCAAGCTCACTGATTTGCTGCAAGATGGTGTCTCAGAGTGTATGGGTCTTCTTCTTCTTCGACATAAGATATGTTTTGAGGTGCTTAATATTCTCCTAGTGGCTATCATTTGGACATCCTGTAGCCTTGATGGATACATCTACATCTACTTGCACCTCATCAATATTTAACCCTAAATATGGATGCTCAATTTCCTTAAGCATGACTCCAAATGGAGCCTTCAACTGGCTCTCCAGATATGACTCGTCATGAACACTATGTATTCCATGTCTTTGCACCTTTCAGTGCTCTTCTCCTTGGTCATATTCATACATGGTTACTATCTGTTGGTCATCGTCATCGTAATTTTCACATGATCACTCATACTCATCAAGGATGTTCTCATGGAAATAAATAGATTCAACTATAAAATAATCCATCTTATCATAATTATTATAAGGAATATCGTCTTGTTTACCCCTATCATTTCTACCATATTATCTGAGCATGAGTGATTAGGCTTTTTCCTTCTAAATTCATTCTTGATGCTTGCTTTTAACCTTTGCATCCTTATCTTCACCAACACCACTCAATTGATTAGATGGAAAAATTTTATATTTCATCCCCATCAAATCTTCCTTGGTCAACCTCCTTTTGAAAAAATTCATTTTCTTCTCAACTAACCTTTATGCTAGTTCATAAGCAGCATGTGATAAAATATGTTCCCTCTTCCAAAAGGCCCAAAAACTTGGATTTTAGCTACTTTAAAATGGCATCACGACCTCCCATAACTAAAGGCAAAATAGACTCCATGTTTTTTTTTATGCCATTTGGATGATGTTCTTTAATGTTGAAGAAGCATTGGAACATTTAAAGAATCTAATCATTTCACTCTAGATAAAACATGATTTCATATGATTTGACTCTGACCATGACTTCCAAATTCTTGAGCCTCTTTACCAATGTAGGACCCATGACGTCATCCAACTCTTGAAAGTTTTCTACTATTAGTTGTAAGAGTTTCCTCATAATGTTATCATTTTAAGGAGGTATAGGTGAATTTAGCGATATAATCTCACTAATATAAAAGCCACCATAAGTTTTACCCCTTCACAACGATAATCCAAGAACTTGTGTTGTATCAAGGAAAGCATGTATGGTTCTAGAACCCAATTTAAGCTCCTTAAAGATGATTGGTTCACCTTGGAAATATGTGAATCTATTTCTTCCAATTTTAGAAGGGATTTTATTGTCATCTTCATAACTTCAAATATGAGCTGAATGAAAAGAGCATATTTCCTATCTCTTATTCCTTTTGTATATCCCTTGGCTGCTCCATTTTTATAATAGCATGGAATCCTCTTGAGAAGGGTATGTTTTTCTGCCTTTTTATCCAGTCTGTATTGTAGCCCACTAAGGAAATATTATGTTGTTTCATAAATTATTTTAATAACTCTACTAGAACCGTAGAAGCTCTACTGGAACCCTAGCAACAACCTATACAATTTTATAGAAGTTGTAGAATATCTTTCTCGGCCATAACATCAATATTCTCTACTCATCATGCCCCCAACCTACATTATGTGACTTATACAACCATAAATAAAACCCTAGTACAACCAACTAGCACCAACAACATAATTTCCTCAACAATACTGTCACTCAAATATCAACACGCTAATACCAACAACATACTTATTAGGAACATAACACTAGCAATATAGTGACATGGCATATACAACGTTATCAACATAAAATGATATAGCAACATACAATTTATTCATTTAGAAAATGCACATATTGGCACTACTCAACAAGTACAATGCTCACACAACAACTATTATTAGTAGTGACAATATGATAACATACATAAATCCGACCCCAAAATACTAACACTCAACTTTACATGAATTTTAATGCCCTATACATATGTATAATTCTACAAAGTATCAGCAACCCCAAAACATCACACCCATCACACCTTGTCTGTTCAATTCAATTGCACCCTATTTCAATGCTAGTTGATCATTGTGTGGCATTATTAGTGTAACCCCCTTATTTATATTGTTTTGCCCATGTAGTCCCCATATTGTTATTATTGTACCCTAGAGAATCCCACTATTATCATTTTTGTGCCCTTACATTATTATTGTTATGTAGGATCTGATTATACTGTGACCCCTTAGACTCCTATATCTAGAAAGTAGTTTTTGTCATTTGTATCATCCAAGAATTGTTCATTTATGTAATGTAAAGGAGGTTTCCCCCTAGAAGAGGCTTATTTATAAGTCGTTGATCTATCCTTTCTTCTATTTTGTGAGTTGGTTGCATAACATTTGGTATGAGAGCTTTGGATTCTAAGGTTTCACTTCTTCAAACAGGTTATCCTGGAATTTTTGCTATAATTTTTTTTTTTTATGAAGCTTCAGAAGCTAAAATTGAAACCACATGGATTCGAAATACTAGCAAACCTTGTGTACAAATTTCAGATCATGGTTCGCTATATTTTCTAGAGATGTTGTCTTCCAGCCGTCAAATTCGAATTGATGGCAGCCGTCAAACTCGAATTTATTATCATAGGCCAGCATTTGGTATCTTCGGGTATTTTATCAAATTTATTATCATATGTCGACACTCCCTATCTTCGGGTATTTTATTTGTTTATAAGTTTTTGGAAATTTTTGTTTCTATTTTCAAGTTAAATTTGAATAGAGTTTGGTATGGATCGGTTGGAATTACAAATTAGAGTTTGTGAATTCTCTATAATTTGAATGCAGAAATTATGTACTTATACAATCCAAAAGCAAGAAGAGCGTCCTCATATTGTAAGGCACCAGTTTTATCAGGTATCACATTTGAGTTTCAAGTAGTAGAGTCATTTGGAAGTCAACTTAGTAGAATAATTGTTTCCTTGCATGTGTTGGACGCTATTGTGGCTTTTTTTGGAAGTTGCTATCTCACACGTTTTGACTATGATTTGTAACTGACATTTCTATCATTAATCATCCTCAACAAGACTTTCATGTCTGCCAGCTTCAGGTTTAAAGATGAAACTAAATGCTTTGGATAATACTTCTTACGTGGATAATTGTTTTTGGTACTTGAAGAATCAAAGGTCAGCACTCTCATGAAAAAATGAAATTGTGTGTGCTAATCTTGCTCAATTAATTACAGGGAAAACAAGGGGCATACATAATTTGTTGGCTTATGGGAATTAGATTCCTTTTCCTTTGGAATAGTACGTTGATAGTTGAAGGTTACTATATTGAAACTATATTCCTGGTTAGCATCACAATTTACAAAGTCTTGTCTTATTCCTTTTCAGTTTATTGTTGTAATATTGTGTTAGCAATACTCTGCTCCACCCATTAGATTTCTACTAACCAGTTTTATTTTTGAAGTGTCACTGCTTAGATATAACTAGAGGAAAAGATACAAATACAAAAGTGCAGCATGAGACATTCTTAGTAGAAATTGCTAGCTATGTTGTGTTTATTTGTGACATTCTATTTCCTTTGTTTATATAGGTCATCTGGCCACATGGTGGCCACTATTTCTCAACCAAAGAAAACTTGTTCGAGTTTCTTTCTTTTATGGGGAAAAATGACATTAACAATATTATTGATGTTGAGGTATATATCATATAAATCCTTTATAGTATACTTTGTTTATATTATAGTGTTCATCGACTTTCATGTATTATACTCTGCATTGTAACTTTTTTTGTTTTCTTTTTGCAAAAAATGGACTCAATATTGATGGTAAGAAGCAAGGATTCAAGAAAGAGGGGAACAATAACACTAGAGTGACAAAGAGAGAGAAGTGTATTGGTCTAGTGGTACCTGTAGAGCCAATATCCCGCATAAGACACATTGATAAAGACCGATGTTCAAGTTTTCAGAGTTGGTGAATTCACTTGCAATTCCTTGGCAAGATAATGATAATGTTTTGAAGTGATGAACAATATTTTATCTGTAAATTGTACTCCAACCAATATTAAGTTGGAAACTCATATTGTAATACTTGACATTTTATATAATATAGTTTGTGGTTGGAATTATTTATAGTTGTAGTTGATATTACTTGGTATTGTAATTAACATATGTAACTTTGCATTTTCATATTAGATGAACATGTAAATTGTATGACATTTTTTTTAAATTTAGTTGCAAAATCATACTAATTAATTTATGTTGATTAATAATTAATACATAAAATCAATCTAAAACTTTTAAAATAGTAGTTTATATTGATTTATGATGAACACAAATAAAATGAATATACAACTAAATTAGTCATTTATAATGATTATTAATGAAAGTAAATGAAATGAATATAAACTACTAAATTTGTCATTTATATAATGAATAAATGACTACTACAAATGATAAATTTGTGACTACAAATGATGACTAAATTTTGCATATAAACGACTATTAGTGGCTAATTTACAGTATCTTATAAGACGACTAAAATTTAGTCATATTTCTTCGGTCATTATTTTGTTTCAAACAATGAATAAAATTTGTATATTTATGACTATTAGTAGCTAACTTACAATATCTTATAACACGACCAACATTTTGGTCATATTTCTTTGGTCATTAATGGATTTCTTGGGTGATCATATAGTCATATATTTTGTTGTATATTTGGTCATTAATTGTGACAATTAATGACCAAATCAATGACCAAATCAATGAAAAAATTAATCAACAAATCAATGAATAAATTAATGATCAAATCTTTGACTAAATTAATGAAAAAATCATTGACTAAATCAATGAATAAATTAATGGCTAAATCAATGACTAAATTAATGACCAAATATACAACTAGACAAAAAAATTGAGATAACCAATTAATGACTAAGCTAAAATCAACCAAAATTTGGTTGTGTTATAAGATACTATACATTAGCTACTATTGGTCACTGGCCGAAAAATAGACGTTTATATGAAAATTTTAGTCATTTTTTTAGTAACTAATTAGCCATTTTCTACTAGTGTTATAGGTGAAAAACTTCCAGTTCAAACAATATTGCTAAAACTTGATGAGGAAGGAAAAATCATATTGGAACCTAAAGAAGTCACGAAAACAATAACTTGCTAGCTACGAAATCGATCAATTTCAGAGTATCTCATCAAGTGGAAGAACTTACCCACTGAAGATTCTACATGGGAGGATGAGAATTTTATACAGAAGCACCCAGAGCTACTCAAGCATTGAGGACAACACTTTTTTGAAGAAGAGGGGCATGTTAGGTCCCTATATTACTAGTGTAGTCCCTTATTGTTGTTAGTGTAGACCCCTTATTGTTATTGTTGTACCCCAGTAACCCAAATTTTGTTATTTTTGTGCCCTTACATTATTATTGTTAGGTCAACTAGGATTATATTGTGACGCCGTGGACTCTTATATATAGAAGGAGGTTTTTTCATTTGTTTCATCCAAGAATTGTTCATTTATGTAATGTAAAGGCGGTTTCCCTATCCAAGTGGATTATTTCTAAGGCATTGATCTCTCTTTTCTTCTTTTTTTGGAGCTGGTTTTATAACATATTGATACATTGTTTGATAGTGGTTTATAAGAAAATATTATTTCAGAGGAAATTGTCAAGAAGTTAAATTTAGAGACCATTCCACATAGTAGACCCTATCCTTAAGGTTGGGTATGTAAGAATGAATAATTACAGGTTTCAAGGAGGTGCAGCCTTAGATTTGCAACCACTAAAAACTTTCTTGATGAAGTTAAACTTGATGTAATTCTGCTTGATATTTGTGGTATAGTTTTGGGAAGCCCATATCTTTATGATAGGAGAGAAATCTTTCATCGGCATAAGAATAAGTAACACTTGTTCAAGAATGGGATTGAGTGCATTTTTAGAGTGCATAGTAAGAAGATGAGTTTGTCTCTTATGAATGTTGGGAAAATGAAGAGAATTGGGAATGCTAGTCAAAATTAAGCTTTGTTAATGTTCAGGCATCATTATGGTGTGAATGAGGCCTTTCAAGGAAATGCATCAAATGAAAAATATGATTTCATTGAGGTTGCTAATAAATAGGTAACAAATTGCACCTAACATAGCGAGAATCTCGTCAAGACGGAGAAAATTTATCGCCCCACATGGCTGACAAAGCCTGAAATTGTAGGAAAGATTGCAGAAGGTGTGATTTGTAGGAAATATAGTCCAAAAACTTCAAAATATCATAAATTTTGCAGGTTTTATCCTTTTTGGGAGAAAAAAGAGGCTATACATGGGTTGTGATAGTTCTGAAGCCATTGGAGCTACTATTGAATCCCTTTGAGCACTATAATCTGATGTAAACACCATTTTTTGAGAATAATGAAAGAGGCTAAACCAATGGAAATTGGACTAGGAGATGTAGTCCAAGAGGGGTGAAATCCTTCATCATTTCATGTGTTGTGTTTACCGTTATGGTGATGTTGTCTCTTGTTTTCTACAAAAACTGAATTATTTATTCAAGTTTATGTGTTTAAGAACTAGTGATAATAAGGCTAAATACCTAATTAATCACTTGCAAAATTTACATAATCCTCAAGTAATTTCACATACAGATCAATATATATTAATAATCATCATTATATATGAATATTTTTAATAAGTGAAAATAATTTCCCCCACTCTACAACCCGGTATAGGGTGGTTGTGTGAGGGTTAGATGTTAGATGTGTATAGTGTAGGCCTGAGATGTAATATACATATCACATTAAAGCATGAAATGTGAGATATTTCTTAAATTCAATATTTTTATATTGTAATTTATTTTATTAATAAAATTACTAACAATTTTTTTAGATAAAAGAAAATACATTATACATATCAAATTAAAATACAAAACATATAAATAGTACTTATAAATTAACATCCATTTTACCATATAAATTAAAATAATTATTCCAAAACCTATCTTAAATTTAATTAATAAGC
>JAXQQM020069740.1:25000-114912 GCA_034641835.2 Pinus albicaulis
TCCTATTTGATTATTTGCACTAGATGCATTGATTTCACTGTAGATGTTGATATCTGATTTGATGCAACTAGATGTATGATGTACATTAATTTCAAAGTAATTCGATTAATATTGTATGTTTATTTCAGTGTAAGCACATCTCTTCCCCTTCATCTATATCTGTAACTCCCATTGCCTCTCATTATTTATATCTCTATCTCACCTCCAAAATATACACACACTCTCTCCATATCTATTCATCTCTTTCTCTCATTCCCTTTTCCCCTCCTTCTCTCTCTCTTCCCCTTCTATCTCTCTCTAACACTTCTCTTTATATATATATATTTCTCATACCCTGTCTTTGCCTCTCTCTTCTTCCCTCTCTCCTCCCCTCCATCTATATCCCTATATTATTAGAAATATGAGAGAGATGAGGTAAGAAAACAATTGTGAACACAAAAAATCACATTATATTTTTATTAATCATCACAATTACATATATAGGATGTAAATCACTGACTTCCACATATCTAGATCCTAAGAAAGTGGATCTACGATTGTGACATGACACAACAACAACTCATACACATGGGAAACAACCACATATAGAATAAGACCTCAAAATACTCATTGAAAACCTGTAATACACATGACACACATGACATGGAAGCATTACTTCCAACACCCTCCCTTAATGCTTACATGTAGAAAATATAGAAACATACATTACAACAATAAATAAATCTTTGTTAGATTTGTCTGATATGGTCATCACTAGCACTCATATCCACTCTGAATCTCAAGGTTTCCGCTTTATTCTTCACCACACTTTCAAGTTTCCCACTTGATTTATTTAAGACATAACCGCTTCAGACCATCGTTGGCGTGCTTTGCAGAATTTACGCTTCTCAACCTCTCGGAGTGCAATGGGCCAGTCTCAATACTAAACCATCCTATGAAACTACCACCATCTCTGTATCCACGACTGTCCACAACCTTCATCCGTTATCTAGGACATCATTCTGGATATAGAATGTCTTAAGCAAAAAATTCTACAACTTGACCTTTTATAAAATAATCTATAGTGACGCTATCAGAGCACGATGGGTCACACCAGCTTGACCTTACTAAGAAGTACCCGTGACTAATTCTCTGGGAGCATGACATGTCACATTAATGTGTTGAATAGTTGGCATGTTATTTTTCATTAATACTTATTTATCTTGTAACATTTTCTGAGTATTCTAAATATTCTTTAGATGTTTTAGAAACTCTTAATAAACCATAAAACTTGATGCAAACTCCTTTACAGTGGGACAACACATGTAACTTAACAATTTTTTCTTATTGAATATAACCCTGGTATTTCACAAAATTTTAAAAGTTAAATATAAATTCCAATATTTAAAAAATGAAATACAATTTACAATATTTTAAGTTTATGATTATTTTATTTTATTTTCAAAAATAGTTAAAGGGTGTTGTGGCTTTATAATTTTTTTTAATGTTTTGTATGGGGTTTTGTATTTAGTTATAATTTTATAAGACAGGGTGAATATGAAAACCAACTATATAAGAGATAAAGCATATCTCATAAAATGTGGATGTTTGACCAAAACTCATGTAATTTTGGTAAAACCATTCCATACTTTTTCATTCAATATTAAACCACGTTTTTCATTCAACATTAAATAACAAATTGTTTTTCATTCAACATTAAATAACAAAATTATTTGTAAATTTAAATTTATTAAATACAAAAATTCATATAATATTTATATAATAAAGTCAATCATTTCTAATTGACCATCCATCCTATAGACCATTTATCTGGTAATATTTACTTTTTAAGTATTTTAAAAATTCAGTAGAAACCCTTAATAAACCATAAGTTTTACTCAAACTTCTTTACCGTGGGATAGGACATGAAGTTAACAATTGTTTTTCTATTAAAGATAATTCTCATACTTTATAATTTTAAAGAATTAAATGCAATTTACAATATTCTAATAATTATGGTTATAGTTATTTTATTTTAATTGAAGAAAAATTTTAAAGGTACTGTTACTTTTTAATATTTTTTTATTTTTGGTGTTAAAATTTTGTATTTGGTTTAAAGTTTATGAGGAAGGATTGAAAATGAAAAGATTTCCATATTGACTCAAAACTACTTTAATATTGGTAATTTTTCTTTTCAATATTGAAATTAGTTTTTCAATTTAACATTTAAAAAAAAAAACTTTTGTGTGGGTCAATGATGGACCAAATCTAGTGCAATTCTAGGTGAGGATATATCATTGCTAAACACGTTAGGACATTGTTTTCGGATACCATTTTTCCATTTATCTTTAAAATTATTATTTTAACTCGAATATTTTATAATTATAAGAGGTTGGTAAACGATGCCACAAATTTATTTGGATGATAATTTTCTTGCCTTAATAAGAGGAGAAGAAAAATAAAAAAATCAAAATGCTGAATGTTTGAATTGTTTTTTATTATGAAAATAGATTCAACACTATCAAAAACCCGGAGTACAATTTCCTGATTTTGTCATAATTTTACCAAAATTTCTATTATTTTCGAAATTAATATGTGAGTTTTTTGAAACTACCCTTAATTATAAATGTAACGGTAGGAATTTCCATTATTTTGGGGGCTGAGTTTTTTGAAACTACGCTTAATTATAAACGTAACTGTATGAATATTTTAAACATATTAACCATAAATGTTGTGCTTTACAATGAATTAAACCACTATTTTATACATACTATCCGGAAATGTTGTGCTTTACAACTGAATTAAACCACCAACGATACTATTTTGGTCAGGCCACGAGGATTAACTCCTCGAACTAAGCAAAAAGGTGAGTCATGGATGGTTGTATCCAACTTATTCACGTCCTCGCCATAGATCATGGTGCCCCAAAAACGAGTTAATCTGGTGAAAATATACACATGAGAAGATCTGGTCCTATTTCTTAGTGGCATTACTATATATACAGAGGAATACAATCAAATAAAGTACAGTAGTTATCCTCCGGTTGACAACCTCAGGACAACCACGACCGAGTTGATATGGAGAGCCGCAACCAACGAAATTCCAATGCTGGAGGCTTATGTTAAGGGGTGGAGAGACTATGTTGCATTATACATTAGGGACTAAGCAATGGTTACTAGAGCCTGGATGTCCAGGTGGGGGATATATGGATGCTAACATTCAATGGAAAACAACATTTGAGAATCTCAGATTCAATGCTAAAGTGAATGTCTAAGTTTGATTATGATCTACTAGGCAATGGTTACTAGAGCCTGGATGTTTAGGTGGGGAATATATGGATGCTAATATTCAATGGAAAGCAACATTTGAGAATCTCAAATTCAATGCTAAAGTGAATGTCTAAGTTTGATTATGATCTACTAGGTAATGGTTACTAGAGCCTGGAATCTCAAATTTAATGCTAAAGTGAATGTTTAAATTTGATTAGAATCTACATTTTCAGTTTTGTAAATATTTTATATCATTTTATGAAAATTTTATTTATAAAAAAGTGATCAACTTTGGTTTTTTATTTTTCTATACAAATTAGAGAACATGCTTTGCCTCATATATTTACAACTTGCATAATCTATATATGTAAATATGTATTGTTAATAATAATTTGAATTTATGTATAAGATCTTTGATATTGGTTTTATGTTCATATGACTATATTGTAATTTTGTTACATATAAACATTTATTAAAAAAGAAACAGTTTCCACTTTGTATACCATTTGTTTTCTTATTTAGAATGTGGTGTATGTTATATATCTTTATTGAAATTTTGTAATAAATTTTTTTATGAGAGTAAAATTATAATTTCCATTAGATGATTAATATAAATTACATTTTGTATAGCACTGAAGAGATGAGAGCTCTTTCCATGTCTAAAAATAGAAATAGTAATTTCTATTAGTAAATATATACTTAACATCATAAAATATTAGAAAATACATATCATATCTTCTCAATCTCATGAGAATTGAAAAAAAACATAATAAGTGATAAGTTTGGTAAAGTGTTCATCATCATACTCTTAGTAAAAAGCTTGTGATAATACTTATAAGAGATCCTCAGAGTGCCCAAATTTTGTTTAACTCCTTCCTGAGAGAGAGTGTTTATGCTTGTGTTCTTTTCCCTATAGATATGACAACATGCAATTCTATCAAAAGCAATTTTTAATTATAAAATATTTTCAAGAATAAGATGAAGTGTGTTCATGTAACATTTCGTAAAATCATGAAACCAATTAATACTAATCTTTGAGTCTCCAAAAATCTACAACTATTAACATCTTCTGAATAGAAAAAAAAAAAAAAAACTTAAGACTTAGAAATTGGCATAATTATTAACAAGTTAAGACTATAGCTTAGCTTGAAGAAATGATTATCTCCTAATTATAACAACCCCCTATTTTGTAATCATTCTCCCTTTTCCTAAAGTTTGAATTTTTCATCGGCTTAGAGAATTAGGTAAAGTTGCATTATTATCAACCATTTCTCTTTTCTTATGATTATTTGAAGGTTCTTATAATTATTTGAAGTATAGACTTTATCATTTATATTATTTTTTTTCAATGTAAAGATTTGTTTATGTGTATATCAAATGTTCTTAATATTGTGAAATTTTTTAATGTTAATTTGATTTTTTCATATTTATATCACATTTGTATGTTATATAAACAAAAAAATTATTTTTTGAAGATAATTGAAATATTTTAATAAGTATGTGTTATATTTTATGTTTTTATTGATTTATGAATTATTTTTTTTTGCATCATTCTCAAGTTGAAAAAAATGTAATGTTTTTCCTTGTATACATTTTGATTAAGTAAAATTACATAAATATAAAAGTAAATAAAACAATTAATATAATGTAATGTAAACATTTTAATTTTCTCAAAATAAAATAAAAAAATAAAAAATAACTCTATAATAATAAAAATAAAATTGGCTCATGGTATTCACCCATGGTATTCATGTGGAATATTGCCTACTTAAAAGGGGAACTAAACCAATCTAGAGCCATCTTAACTCCTTATCTACCAAACCCCGCTTAGTAGATATGGAGTTAAAATAGATCTAGGCTAGTGTAACAATTACTCCGATTAATAGAGAATGGATATACAAATTTAGAGATTTAGATTAAAATATATATAATTTACAATTTTTATCTTATTTATCAATGCATATAGATTACATTAACAAAAATACTCAAATTCTATCAATAATTTTGATATACAACGTTTCATTTTTTTAAAAGCATTTTTTTTTTTAAAGAAATAAGCTATAATTTTATTCTATGGATTTCATAACAGGATTACCCAGAACCAAGTACAAACATGACTCAGTTATGGTAGTAATAGACACTTTAACAAAAGCTGCACACTTTATACCTGTAAAGTCTACTTTTGGGACAGCCCAAGTAGGAGATGTGTTCCTAAAAGAGATAGTAAGGTTACATGGGGTCCCAAAGATGATTGTTTCACACAGGGATGCTAAGTTTACAACAACCTTTTGGAAAGGTCTATTTGGAGGTATGGGCACTAAGTTGAATTTTAGTACTGCCTATCACCCTCAGACCGACGGTCAAACAGAGAGAACAAATCAGATTTTGAAAGATATGCTGAGAATGTATGTGATGGATAGGCCATCAAAATGGGAAGACTACTTGCATTCAGCTGAATTTTCCTATAATAACCGCTATCAATCCTCCATCAAGATGAGTCCGTTTGAAGCCCTCTATGGAAGGAAATGTCGTACTCCTTTGAGTTGGAGCCAACCTGAGGATAAACTAATGTTGGGACCAGATGCTTTACAAGAGATGGAAAGAATTGTTAAAAAAATACAAAGAAACATCAAGACAACACAAGATCGCCAGAAAAACTATGCTGATAAGAAGAGGGTACATCGAGAATTCAAAGTGGGGGAGCATATGTATTTGCGTATTAAACCCAAAAAGAGCACACTTTATACTGGAAGTTGTGCAAAATTGGCTCCTATATATTGTGGTCCTTTTGAAGTGTTAGAAAGGGTGGGACCCATGGCTTACAAGCTGGCCTTACTGCCCCATGTTAGATTTCATGATGTGTTTCATGTTTCATTATTAAAAATATATGTACATGATGATTCTCACATAGTTGATTGGAATTGGAATGTGATACAGGTGGAACCAGAAGGGGAGTTCCTTCCAGAACCGCTTCAAATATTGGAGCGGGAAGAAATTGAATTGAGGAATCGGATGGTAGCAAGAGTAAAGGTGCAATGGAAGCACTTTACTACTGAAGAAGCTACCTGGGAAAGAGAAGCTGAAATGATGGAAAAATATCCATTTAAAAAAAATTAAAAAAAAAAATGAACTCTAGTAGTTAGATATCAACACCGAGGATGGTGTTTTCTTTCAGAGGGGGAATATGTAACACCCCTAGTTTTATGTTTCTTTCAAAGTTAGACATTTGAACTTTAATCCAAAGGGGAATGGACCCCATTGGACAATTATTTTATGGATGTAATTAAATATTTAATTTGATAAAATAAATAAAATAATTATGTGCAGATTGAACAAAATGAGAATTATGAGATCAATTGCTAAATCCATGAGGATGGAAAGAAGAAAATACTTTCCCCAAAAATCTTTCAAAAAATCCTTGAAAGAATTTATTTCCAAATTAGATTTTAAGGAAAATCTAGTTTCCCCAATGATGTGGAGAGTAGTTGGGAAGAGGTTAAATGCTGGGAAAAGAAGAAAGCAGCTTTAAAAATCCCTAAATAAGGGAAGCCTAGGAAAACAGGAAGAAAAATATCCTGTAATTCTGGATGTAGAATTAGAAATAGGCTTTGGGGAGAAAAAGATTAAATAAGCTATTCCTGCACAGATTAGAGGTTGGTCTAGAATGGAAGTGATCTCAGCTCGGGGGAGAGACAGAGGGACTCTACGGTTGGGAGGACTGGTCAAGTACCTAAGTGGTATGCTCACAATGTTTATGAATGATGAAAATTTATTGTTGTTAGGTATAAAGGTTAATGATTGTAGTTGCTTACTACTTGCAATGTGTTATTGTATGCTGTTGTTCCATACATTTACAGAATGGTAGAGGAATTAAACCCTCTTAGTTCTGCATAGTTGTAGGAACAAGAATTATGGGAAAAATCAGCGAGAAACTCTAAACCAGTGATTGGTTTAAATCTGGAGATTTATGCTACCTCATATTTCATAATTGTGTAACTTTAATCTGTTTATGTTAAAAATAGAATTTAATCAGTGAACACTAGACAAACCAAACACATGTGCAAGAGTGATTAAGTACATGCAGTGTAGGTCTATAAACTAGCTGAAATTAGTAGTGTATGTATATTTATATTTTTAACTTCCATGAGAAAAAAAAAAGGGGATGAGTGCCTTTAAATTAATTAAGGACATTTAGACCTAAACAGAGCTAAAAATGGGTGATTAAACCTGTAACAACGTATGGCCTAAGAAAACAGATATAATACTAGCATATGGTTACCTCCGGTACAGGATATCCAAAATGAATATACTACTGGAAAATAAATATAAGCAAATTTATATTAAGCACAGTTAAATGTTATAAACAGTGAGTAATAAAATTTACGTACCAGACTATTATAAAATGACAGTTAAAAATGTTAGCTAGAGAATAGAGCATACTGTACATGTTATAAATTAAAACAGGAAAGTCCAGAGATTTTTATCATTTACACCAGTAAGTAATACTTGAAAACTTTAAGTTAATAGGCAGAGGTAGACGTGTATCACTAGAGTATAATAATACATAACACCACATGAACCAGATGTCAAGAATCAATAACTTTCTGTAGAGGTGTAATACTCTTTCCATAAAAATAATTACATGTAAGTATGAAAATAAAAGGTGTGGGAAGCATAAACCCAAATTAAGACTAGTAAACTATTCAGCTTTGTCTATCAAATGGAAGCAAACATAGGCAGCAGAAATAAAATCATTATCATTGGCATCAATATGAACTAGCCTCCTGATTCTACAGAGTATGGCATAACTCTGGTTCTTGGTAAACACCAAGTGCATTGAAATTAATGTCGAATGAATAAATGCTTTTCATGGGGTCACCGAGAAGGAAAATTATATGGCCTTCAGATTTACCTGCAACAAAAACAAGCGACAGTGAGAACACAATTCGAGTAACTGATAAGAATTATATCACAAATAAAATAATAACAAAGTAACAAAGGGTTACCTGGAAAAGGAGAAACTCCTTTCCTTCAAAACGACCTGAAATAGAGGTAGATGCATAACATTAAACCTTCGAAGACCAGGAGTTTCAAATGGAAATGAAAAAGCCATGGGTCCAGGGATATAATCAAAATCGACCACTTGCCTAGGGTATGGGTTGTTGCTTGGTGTGGAGGAGATGAGTGAAATCAACATATCACCATTCGAACAACATCAGTAAATCCATGATAAACGATGAGGAGTAAGCTCCTACGCAGAAACGATAGAGTATTAGTACCACACATCATTAATAGGAAGACATACAAGGTATCAGAAGAAAGGTGGGAATAAACGAAAAACAAATCGACATATTAGGACAGAAAAATATCTATGAAATATTTGTCAAATTGACCCAATACGAGCTCTCAAATGTAAGCGAGACCATAGAAACAAATTTAATTTACTTAACCTCAGCTCTCGCTCTAGCAACAGAGCGTATTTCGATGGAGAAAAAATTACATATCAAGATATACACACAGAGCGTAAGCTTAGTAGTAAAGCTAGGGACATGCATAGAAGTCATACCTGCAATACCATACGATGAGGGAATAGACACGCCGATGCTTGGGAGCACCTACGCTCAGTTCCTCCAATGTGTAGAGTCTCGCCACTGGGAGACAAGTAGAACAAATGAAGGGAGAAAGAACCGCTTCAGCTGTAATGTCTCCTTCTTCCTCCTAAACAATTTTTTTTTAATTTATTTATAGTTTAGTACTGTGCTTCTATTTGCCACAGATGTTCAATTCTACTTCCATATTTCGTCAATTATGATCTGTTACTCTTGTGGTTATAGTTTCATTGTTTTCTTTCACTCATAACTTGTGGCTTATGAACTTTACACATATATATATTCTCATATCTATCATATGGTTTCATTTACTCCTATGCACATCTATACACGCATGATGTAAATTTCCCATATAGGCTATCATATCTATATGGTACTCATACATGTCAATATATTCCTTAAAGTTTTTTCCCAACACTTGTAGGCCCATTATACTAACGTTCTAAAGTTTGATGGCATTCCCATATGGGGTAGATATGGTATTCGTGGTGTAGACGTATTTGTATAACTCCAATAGTTATCATCCTATGGTTGAATTTCGAATTCTTCTATGTATTGAGGGGTCTATTCCCATTTCGATCTTATGACCGGTTATATGAATTTGTGGTCAAGGTTTAAAATTCATAATGCATGTTCCAAAATCATCGAGGATATTTCTCGTACATCTTATTTATGTTGAGATTCATGTAAATATGGACACATTAGCTTCAAAGTACCTGTACTGCGTCGTTGGCGAAGTCGAGTTAATGTATTTTAGAAATTGAAACATTGTATCAAGTCTCCACGTCATTATACGCAAGGCTCTCTATTGATTTGTTTTTGAATTTTGTTGGGTTTCATTTCGTCCATGCTCAAGTTGTATGTATCCACGTTTTCATTTTGAAAAGCCACACTATACTGCTCTGGTAATTATGCAAAGCTCGCGACATGAGCGGAGGTACTGTGAGATCAACTGCATAGATTGTCAATTTAATGTTGAATGGCCATGTTTTAAATGCCAATTCTGCCAAATCGATCCGTGTACCCACCATAGATCCTTTGCCACTTGGAAGGTGGAGATTTCCCTATCCCATTAGGGTTTCATTGTTTTTTGTTTTGGAGGCATTTGTATAAATCTTTAGCTCACTTTCGAGATTGTTATTTTGCTCCTCATTTGTTCTTCTCTCCTCTCGGTGCTGAGCCTCTGCACGTTGGAGAAGCGAGGCGTTGTCTCTTCCAGGCTTCGAGCATATTCATCTCCCATCGTGTCATAATTCAGGTATGACAATATGAGAACAACGCTATTTTAATCTGGGAGGCTTTCGTTATTGATAGGTATTTTAATACATTCAGTTTACGGTGCGAAGCCTGAGTTTTAAATTCCACCATTTCTTTCTATGGTCTCGGTTACTCTCGAGAACTCATGAATATTTTCTGCTCTAGTATGAAATTTTCATTTCGTGATAATCACATTTAACACTCTCAACCCATCATTTCTTGATAGGAGTTACTCCTTTTTGTCTTTATTGACTTGGTTGAGGTCGTCGGTTTCATTCACCGAATTATCCTAGCTCGTAGCGAGCAATTACTCCCCTGTAAGCCATCGTATTATTGGAAAAAAATTATTCTGGAGTTTTATTTTCATTTGGCGAATGTTTTGACAGTATCCATGTGTTCTTCATGCAGGTCGTAGTTGATGATAACATGATCCTTCACAAAGGAATGGTCCCAACAGTACACTTATTGGAAAAATAAGAGGAGCATGCCAATTTATATAATGCATGCAACTGAAAAAGCTATGAAAATTAACACATATTTCACCCACCAGATCTATATAAATTGCTAGTCAAGAGTGTTGGCTTAAACAATACAAATGCCTCCAAAACCAAAAACAACAAAACCCTAATGGGATAAGGAAATATCCACCGTCCAAGTGGCAAAGGATCTATGGTGGGTACATGGATCGATTTGGCGGAATTGGCATTTAAAACATGGTTGTTCAAAATTAAATTGACAATCTATGCAGTCGATCTCACAGTACCTCCGCTCATGTCACGAGGTTTGCATAATTACCAGAGTAGTTTAGCGTGGCTTTTCAAAATGCAAACTTGGATACATACAACTTGAGCGTGGATGAAATGAAATCCAACAAAATTTAAAATCAAATCAACAGAGAGCCTTGCGTATAATGACGTGGAGACTTGATACAATGTTTCAATTTCCAAAATACATTAACTTGACTTCATCAATGACGCAGTACGTCTAATATGAATTTCATGCGCCCATATTTACATGAAACTCAACATAAATAACATGTACGAGAAATATCCTCGATGATTTTGGAACATGCATTATGAATTTGAAACCTTGACCACAAATTCATGTAACCGGTCATAAGATCGAAATGGGAATAGACCCCTCAATACATAGAAGAAGTTGAAATTCGACCATAGGATGATAACTATTGGAGTTATAAAAAGACGTCTACACCACTAATACTATATCTACCCCATACGAGAATGCCATCGAACTTTATAACGTTAGTATAATGGGCCTACAAGTGTTGGGAAAAAACTTTAAGGAATATATTGACATGTATGAGTACCATATAGATATGATAACCTATATGGGAAATTTACATCATGCGTATATAGATGTGCATAGGAGTAAATGAAACCATACGATAGATATGGGAATATATATATGTGTAAAGTTCATAAGCCACAAGTTATGAGTGAAAGAAAACAATGAAACTATAACCACAAGAGTAACAGATCATAATTGACGAAATCTGGAAGTAGAATTGAACAGCTGTGGAAAATAGAAGCACAGTACTAAACTATAAATAGGAATAAAAAATTGTTTAGGAGGAAGGAGGAGATGTTACAAATGGTATCAGAGCTCATGTTACATAAAACTGGGTTGTAGTTGTTGTTGTGCTCACTGTGGTTGTGTGCTCACTGTGTAAATTATTTATTTTTGAAGAAAAAAAAAAATTTATTTTTTACTGATATGTGTTGTTAGTGTACAGTGTTGCTGAAAAAAAAAAAAAAAGTAAATGGCAGAAGGTGAGGAAATTTATGTTGATCTGTGTCATGACGATAATACAACAGATCCCAATCCTCCCATGATGGCTATGTTGCATAGTTTGCAACAAGAGATGGCTGAGTTAAGAAGCCAAAATGACAGATTGTCATTAGCCAGTGAGGAGCAGGAAAATCTCATCAGAGAACTAAATTCGCGGAACAGCCAAAAAGGTGAATGTTCCAGAAAGAGGAAGACTGAGTTTGAGGAAGATGATGCTGTTAGGCATCAGTATAAGCAGAAAAAGGAATTACAGGGGGAATTCGAAAGATCAAGCCTCCCTCCTATGATGGGGAGAAGGAGGAAGATGCTAAAGCCTGGTTCTTGAACATGATTAAATATTTTCAAGTCTATGAATATGAAAGCAATCTGAAAGCCAGATTAGCTCTCTACCAGCTACAAGGTAAGGCTACCTTGTGGTGGGAGGAGACGAAAATGGTTCATGCCATTGATGAAAAGACAATTACTTGGGAAGATTTCCAGGTTAAGTTTAAAAACCGTTATTTAAATGAACGTTATTATGATGACAAAGTAAAGGAATTCCATGAACTCAGACTGGGACAGCTCACTATCGCTGAGTTTGTCACCAAATTTACAAATCTGTTGAGATATGTCCCTTACATTTGAGAAGAGAAGGCAAAAGTGCAAAGGTTTTTGAACTGTCTGCCTGCAGTGTACAAAGAGAAGATTGAGTTTGATAACCCAAAGACTGTGGATGAAGCAGTAAGAAAAGCTAGGTTATGCTACCAGTAGTTCAAAGGAAAAAATGAACATGGAAAAAGATGGGTAAATAAGAGTGAATTCAATGGGAAGAAACATAAACCAGCTTATTTGAAGAACTTTGGCAGGGATCATCAGTGGAAGAAATTCATTAAAACCAAAGAAAGTCAAACTGCTCAGTCCCAAGCAGGTTCAAAACAAATAGAGGGAGAAAATAAGAAGGAAGGAGCAGTCAAGATGCGAGAACCGCTGAAATGTTGGGGTTGTGGAGAACCCCATATATTGAGGGATTGTCCACACAGAAATATTCATATGATTATGAGAGATCGAGAAGCTACAATAGTAAATGATATGGCTAGAAATATACCCTCTGTCAGTGCAGCTTTGGAGAACCGGCAGGCATAACATCAAGCTACCATGGTGGAGATGGAAGGTAAGATTGCTGACCAATTTGTTCCTATTTTGATTGATCCAGGAGCTTCTTTGAGTTACATTAGCCCACAAGTGGTAGAGAAATGTAATCTTAAAACTGAAAAATTTTAGCAGTCTTGGTTGGTCCAGTTAGCCATTGGTACCAAGAGGAAAGTAACTCATAAGTTACCTCAAACAACAATCAAATTAAATTATTTTCAAATAGAAGTAAATTTAAAAATTCTGCCATTAGGTTCATATGACTTGCTGATAGGAGTGGACTGGCTGGAAAAGAAAAAGGCCATGATGAATTGTTGGGATAAGACCTTGCATTGTGTAGATGAAGAGGGGAAACCTTTTATTCTCCAAGGAAAACAAAAACCTATCTCTGTAAGACAAATATCAGCACTACAACTAAAACGAACAGCTAGGAAAGGATACCAAGTATATGCAGTACATGTTGAAGAACTAGAACAACAAACTGAAGCAAACCTGATGGATACTCTACCAGTGGTGAGGGAGTTTAAAGAAGTTTTTCTAGATGAGATTCCTCATCTTCCTCCCAAAAGAGAGATTGACTTCTCAATCGATTTGGTGCTTGGGGAAACACTTGTTTCCCACGCCCCTTATCGAATGAGTCCCCCTGAACTCATGGAGCTAAAAATGAAATTGCAAGAATTGCTAGATAAAGGTTATATCATACCGAGTGTGTCTCCTTGGGGAGCACCGGTACTGTTCGTGAAAAAGAAGGATGGAACCTTTAGAATGTGCATTGACTATCGTCAGCTGAATAAGTTGACAATAAAAAACAGATACCCTTTACCTTGAATTGATGATCTTTTTGATCAGGTAAGAGGAGCTTCAGTATTTTCTAACATCGATCTAAGGACTGGTTATCACCAGCTCAGAATTAAAGAAGAAGACATCAGCAAAACAACTTTTCGAACCAGGTATGGTCACTACGAATTTGTAGTCCTACCTTTTGGTTTGACAAATGCCCCTGCTACCTTTATGTGCTTAATGAACAGGGTGTTACATAAGTACTTCGATAAATTCGTACTTGTGTTCATAGATGATATTTTAGTTTACTCAAAAAGTGAGGAAGAACACAAAGAGCACTTGAGGATAGTATTGCAAACTTTGAAAGAAAACCAGTTATATGCCAAATTCAGTAAATGTGAATTCTATAAGGACAAGATCCAATACTTGGGTCATATTATTTCTGAACAAGGGTTGGCTGTTGACCCTGAAAAGATAAAATCCATTAGAGAATGGCCAGTGCCCACAGATGTTTCAGCAGTGAGATCATTCATGGGGATTGCAGGTTATTATCGCAGATTTGTGGAGAGATTTTCTGCCATAGCATATCCCATAACCTCACTACAAAGAAAGGGGGTCAAGTTTGAGTGGACTGAAAATTTCCAAAATAGTTTTGAACAATTAAAATTAATACTCACTACATCCCCTATACAGAAAATTGCAGATCCTGACAAAGAATTTGTGGTATGTACAGATGCTTGTAGGGAGGGATTGGGAGGAGTCCTCTTGCAGGAAAATTCAGTTATTGCATATGAGTCTAGGAAACTGAAGAAACATGAATAGAACTATAGTGCAAATGATTTGTACTTGGCTGTTGTTATTCATGCCTTGAAGATGTGGTGGCACTATCTTCTTGGAAAGAAATTTACATTGATGACTGATCATATTAGTCTTAAATAATTCTTTTCCCAAACTGATTTGAATGCTAGACAGGCCAGATGGTTGTCTTTTCTGAGTGAGTTTGATATGGAAATAAAACATATCAAAGGGAAAGAAAATAAAATTGCTGATGCATTGAGCAAAAATGCTTGCCAAAACATAAACAACATTGGAAGCAGTGATAGTTTCGATTTAGAAGAATTGGCAAAAAAAGTAACAAACTAGGATCCAGAGTATGAGAATCTATAGGTGAAAATACTAAAGAAAGATATGGTTGAATACACTCAAAACCAAAAAGGGGTGATCTGCTACAAAAATAGATTGTATATCCCCAATGTAGGAACTTTGAAAAAATAAATCCTAGATGAATATCACAAATAGCCGTATGAAGGGCACCCTGGATATCAGAAAATGTTAACAATCTTGAAAAAGAAGTTGTTTTGGCTAGGAATGAAAAGAGATGTAGCAGAATACTTAGCTAGGTGCAGGGAGTGTCAACTAGTTAAGTTGAACATCAACATCCTGTAGGACTTCTAAATCCTTTGCCAATTACAGAATGGAAATGGGACACTGTTTCTATAGATTTTATAACAGGGCTACCCAAAACCAAATACCAAAATGATTCAGTGATGGTAGTAGTAGACACTTTAACAAAAGTTGTACACTTCATACCTGTGAAATCTACTTTTGGGACAGCCCAAGTAGCAGATGTGTTCCCAAAAGAGATAGTAAGGTTACATGGGGTCCCAAAGATGATTGTTTCAGACCGAGATGCCAAGTTCACAACAGCTTTTTGGAAAAGCCTATTTGGAGGAATGGGCACTAAGTTGAATTTTAGTACTACCTACCACCCTCAGACCGACGGTCAAACAGAGAGAACAAATCAGATTTTGGAGGATAGGCCATCCAAATGGGAAGACTACTTACATTTAGCTGAATTTTCCTATAATAACAGCTATCAATCCTCCATCAAGATGAGTTCGTTTGAAGTTCTCTATGGAAGGAAATGTCATACTCTGTTGAGTTGGGGCCAACCTAAGGATAAAATAATGTTGGGACTAGATGCTTTACAAGAAATGGAAAGAATTGTTAAACAAATACAAATAAACATCAAGACAGCATAAGATCACCAGAAAAACTATGCTGATAAGAAGAGGTTACATCGAGAATTTAAAGTGGGAGAACATGTGTATTTGCGTATTAAACCTAAAAAGAGCACACTTTATGCTGGAAGTTGTGCAAAACTGGCTCCTAGATATTGTGGTCCTTTCGAGGTGTTAGAAAGGGTGGGACAAGTGGCTTACAAGATGGCCTTACCGCCCCATATTAGAGTTCATGATGTGTTTCATGTTTCATTATTAAAAAAATATATACATGATGCTTCTCACATTGTTGAATGGAATGTGATACAGGTGGAACCAGAAGGGGAGTTCCTTCCAGAGCCACTTCAAATATTGGAGTGGGAAGAAATTGAGTTGAGGAATCGAACGGTAGCAAGAGTAAAGGTGCAGTGGAAGCACTTTACTGCTGAAGAAGCTACCTGGGAAAAAGAAGCTGAGATGATGGAAAAATATCCATTTTTGTTTGGAAAATGAACTCTAGTAGTTAGTTATAAACACTGAGGATGGTGTTTACTTTCAGAGGGGGAATATGTAACACCCCTAGTTTTATGTTTCATTTGAAGTTAGACATTTGAACTTTAATCCAAAGGGGAGTGGACCCCAATGGACAAGTATTTTGTGGATGTAATTAAATATTTGATTTTGAAAATTAAATAAAATGATTCTGTGCAGATTGACCAAAATGAGAACTATGAGATCACTTGCTAAATCGATGAGGATGGATAGAGGCAAATACTTTCCCCAGAAATCTTTCAAAAATCCTTGAAAGAATTTATTTCCAAATTATATTTTGAGGAAAATCTAGTTTCCCCAATGATGTGGAGAGTAGTTGGGAAGAGGTAAAAAAAATATGGGAAAAGCAGAAAGTAGCTTTAAAAATCCCTAAATAAGGGAAGCCTAGGAAAAAAGGAAGAAAAGCATCTTGATATTCTGGACGGAGAATTAGAAACAGGCTTCGGGGAGAAAAAACTTAAATCAGCTATTCCTGAACAGACTAGAGGTTGGTCTGGAATGGAAGTGATCTCAGCTCGGGGGTGAGTTCTGGAGATAGAGGGACTCTACGGTTGGGAGGATTGGTCAATTACCAAAGCGGTATGCACACAGTAATTATGAACAATTGAAATTTGAATTGTGCTAAGGTGAAGGTGAATGACTGTAGTTATAGAAGTATATTTTGTTTTATGGTTTATAATAGTGTTCCATACATTTACAGAGTTAAGGAGGGATTAAATCCTCTCTTTTTTTCATGTTGTAGGAACTAGAAATATGAGGAAAAATCATCCAGAAGCTCTAAACTAGCCTCTGGTTTACATCTGGAGATTTATGTTACCTCATAATTCATAACTATGTAACTTTAATCTATTTCTGTTAATAATAGGATTAAAACAGTGAATACTAGAGACATTTGAAATATGTGGGTAGGAAGAAATTTGTTGAAATTACTAAGTAAAGTACAGACCTGTAGCTTTCCAAAACAAAAATACATGTTCATCTATAAATTTCCTTCTACAATAAGAACAGAATGGGAGAGTGTAGATTTTGTAACGTCTCCTCCTTCCTCCTAAACAATTTTTTTTTTCCTATTTATATTTTAGTACTGTGCTTCTATTTGCCACAGTTGTTCAATTCTACTTCCAGGTTTCGTCAATTATGATCTGTTACTCTTGTGGTTATAGTTTCATTGTTTTCTTTCACTCATAACTTGTGGCTTATGAAATTTACACATATATTTATTCCCATATCTATCGTATGGTTGCATTTACTCCTATGCACATCTATATATGCATGATGTAAATTTCCCATATAGGATATCATATCTATATGGTACTCATACATGTCAATATATTCCTTAAAGTTTTTTCCCAACACTTGTAGGCCCATTAAACTAACGTTCTAAAGTTCAATGGCATTCTCGTATGGGCTAGATATGGTATCCGTGGTGTAGACGTCTTTGTATAACTCCAATAGTTATCATCCTATGGTCAAATTTCGACTTCTTCTATGTATTGAGGGGTCTATTCACATTTTGATCTTATGACCGGTTACATGAATTTGTGGTCAAGGTTTCAAATTCATAAGGCATGTTCCAAAATCATCGAGGATATTTATCGTACATGTTATTTATGTTGAGTTTCATGTAAAGATGGGCACATTAACATCAAAGTACACGTACTGCATCGTTGGTTAAGTTGAGTTAATGTATTTTGGAAATTGAAACATTGTATCAAGTCTCCATATCACTATACGCAAGGCTCTCTGTTGATTTGTTTTTGAATTTTTTTGGATTTCATTTCATCCACGCTCAAGTTGTATGTATCCACGTTTGCATTTTGAAAAGCCACGCCAGAATTCTCTGGTAATTATGCAAACCTCGCAACATGAGCGGAGGTACTGTGAGATCGACTGCATATATTGTCAATTTAATGTTGAACGGCCATGTTTTAAATGATAATTCTGCCAAATCAATCCATGTACCCACCATATATCCTTTGCCACTTGGACGGTGGAGATTTCCCTATCCCATTAGGGTTTCATTGTTTTTGGTGTTGGAGGCATTTGTATAAATATTTAGCTGACTTTCGAGACTGTTCTTTCGCTCCTCATTTGTTCTGCTCTCCTCTCAGTGCTGAGCCTTTTCACGTTGGAGAATCGAGGCGTTGTCTCTTCCAGGCTTCGAGCGTATTCATCTCCCATCTTGTCATAATGCAGGTACGACAATCTGAGCACAACGATATTTTAATCTGTGAGGCTTTCATTATTGATAGGTATTTTAATACATTCAATTTACGGTGCGAGACTTGAGTTTTAAATTCCACCATTTCTTTCTATGGTCTCGTTTACTCTCGAGAACTTGTGGCGTTGTATTTTCTTGCCTTTTTTTATTGAACAAATCTCTCGTGAATATTTTCTGCTCTAGTATGAAATTTTCATTTCCCGATAATGACATTTAACACTATCAGCCCATCGTTTCTTGATAGGAGTTACTCCTTTTCTTCTTTAGTGACTTGGATGAGGTCGTCGGTTTCATTCGCCGAATTATCCTGGCTCGTAGTGAGCAATTACTCCCCGGTAAGCCATCGTATTATTGGAAAAAAATTATTCTGGAGTTTTATTTTCATTTTGGTGAATGTTTTGATAGTATCCATGTGTTCTTCATGCAGGTCGTAGTTGATGATAACATCTTCCATTACCATGGTAACCTGAGTTTGTTTTATATTCCCTTCTCATAATTTATGTTTGGAGTGTCCTCCTATCGTCTTATTGTAACGATATCTCCTATTTCCCTCAATTTATTGCAGGTAGGTCCGAATAGCATCGAGGGTTTTATTTAGTGGTATTGGGTGGATTTGAAATTCATTCGACTTGACATAGGTTTTATTTTGAGATTTAAGGTTAGTATCGACGCGTCCTAAATCGGCATGTGACCAGTCTCTTCTGTTATTATTATCCCAAAATTTTCTTGGACACTTCAAATTTTTTTTTCTTTTGTCACAGAAGTTTCTATTGTAGTAATAATTTATGCCAGACAATAGGATTGTTAACAAATTTTCTTCAGTGATGAAATTCTCGGAATGATTAATTTCTGTGGTATTATTATGATCCATGGAGAGCCTGATTCCATACTGGGTTCAGAAATTGATATGTATATATTTATTTAATTACTATTTCTCTCTGTTACTCATGCCAAATTAATGATATTCTCTAATGGGTGTCAGTTTATCATTTTCGTATAAATACTCATATGAAATATTTCTTCCAGAAATTTATCTGCCTAAGTTAGACTGAAGGGATTAATAAATTCGCTAGTCTCATTTTATTTTCTTATGTTCCTCCATATTGTACTAGCATAATGAATATAAATCTCTGTTTTTTGTTTGAGTTTTCAAGTCTAAAATCTTCTAGTGCATGAGATATTTCCATTTCCACAGAGTCCATAAATTCATGTATATTATATAACAGAGCAGTGGGCTCTATTTATACTCCTTAGTATGAGGTTTCATAATAATAGTTACTTATGTTATTCATAATGTTTTCTGCAACTATACACTTATAATTTTTTCCTAGTTTAACAGTTTGCGTACCTATATTGTTTAAGCCAACACTCTTGACTAGCAATTTATATAGATCTGGTGGGTGAAGTATGTGTTAATTTTCACAGCTTTTTCAGTTGCATGCATTATATATAAATTCACATGCTCCTCTTATTTTTCCAATAAGTGTTCTGTTGGGACCATTCCTTTGTGAAGGATGATGTTAGTCACACACCAGTTATATATATATATTTCTCATACTAAAATTATTTTCAGATTTGATAACCATGGTTAGCTAGGTCTCTTTACTAGCTGAAATTATATAAAGCGCTAAAATCTACACTCTCCCATTATGTTCTTATTGTAGAAGGCAATTTATATATGAACATGTATTTCTGTTTTGGAAAGCTACAGGTCTGTACTTTACTTAGTAAGTTCAACAAATTCCTTCCTACCCAAATATTTCAAATGTCTCTAGTATTCATTATTTTAATCCTATTATTAACATAAACATATTAAAGTTACATAGTTATGAATTATGAGGTAACATAAATCTCTAGATTTAAACCAAAGGCTGGTTTAGAGCTTCTGGATGATTTTTCCTCATATTTCTAGTTCCTACAAAATGCAAAACTGAGAGGAATTAATCCCTCCTTAACTCTGTAAATGTATGGAACACTATTATAAACCATAAAAAAAAATATACTTCTATAACTACAGTCATTCACCTTCACCTTAGCACAATTAAAATTTCAATTGTTCATAATTACTCTGTGCATACCGCTTTGGTAATTGACCAGTCCTCCCAACCGTAGAGTCCCTCTACCTCCATAACTCACCCCCGAGCTGAGATCACTTCCATTCCAGACCAACCTCTAATCTGTTCAGGAATAGCTTATTTAAGTTTTTGCTCCCCAAATACTATTTCTAATTCTGCGTCCAAAATATCACAATGCTTTTCTTCCTGTTTGCATAGGCTTCCCTTATTTAGGGATTTTTAACGCTGCTTTCTACTTTTCCCAGTTTTATTTACCTCTTCCCAACTAATCTCCACATCATTGCAGAAACTAGATTTTCCTCAAAATCTAATTTAGAAATAAATTCTTTGAAGGATTTTTGAAAGATTTATGGGGAAAGTATTTGCCTCTATCCATCCTCATGGATTTAGCAAGTGATCTCATAATTCTCATTTTGGTCAATCTGCACAGAATCATTTTATTTAATTTTCAAAATTAAATATTTAAATAAAATCCACAAAATACTTGTCCATTGGGGTCCACTCCCCTTTGGAATAAAGTTCAAATGTCTAGCTTCAAATGAAACATAAAACTTGGGGTGTTACATATTCCCCCTCTGAAAGTAAACACCATCCTCGGTGTTGATAACTAATTGCTAGAGTTTATTTTCCAAACCAAAATGGATATTTTTCCATCATCTCAACTTCTCTTTCCCAGGTAGCTTCTTCAGTAGTAAAGTGCTTCCACTGCACCTTTACTCTTACTACCGTTCGATTCCTCAACTCAATTTCTTCCTGCTCCAATATTTGAAGTGGCTCTGGAAGGAACTCCCCTTCTAGTTCCACCTGTATCACATTCCAGTCAACAATGTGAGAAGCATCATGTATATATTTTTTTAATAATGAAACATGAAACACATCATGAACTCTAATATGGGGCGGTAAGGCTAGCTTGTAAGCCACTGGTCCCACCCTTTCTAACACCTCGAAAGGACCGCAATATATAGGAGCCAGTTTTGCACAACTTCTAGCATAAAGTGTGCTCTCTTTAGTTTTAATACGAAAATACACATGTTCCCCCACTTTAATTTCTCGATGTACCCTCTTCTTATCAGCATAGTTTTCTGGCGATCTTGTGCTTTCTTGATGTTTATTTGTATTTGTTTAACAATTCTTTCCATTTCTTGTAAAGCATCTGGTCCCAACATCAGTTTATCCTCAGGTTGGCTCCAACTAAACGGAGTATGACATTTCCTTCCATAGAGAGCTTCAAACGGACTCTTGATGGAGGATTGATAGCTATTATTATAGTAAAATTCAGCTAAATGTAAGTAATCTTCCCATTTGGATGGCCTATCCATCACATACATTCTCAGCATATCCTCCAAAATCTGATTTGTTCTCTCTGTTTGACCGTCGGTCTGAGGGTGGTGGCAGTACTAAAATTCAAATTAGTGCCCATTCCTCCAAATAGGCCTTTCCAAAAAGCTGTTGTGAACTTGGCATCTCGGTCCGAAAAAATCATCTTTGGGACCCCATGTAACCTTACTATATCTTTTAGGAACACATCTACTACTTGGGTTGTCCCAAAAGTAGATTTCACAGGTATGAAGTGTGCAACTTTTGTTAAAGTGTCTACTACTACCATCACCGAATCGTGTTGGTATTTGGTTTTGGGTAGCCCTGTTATAAAATCTATAGAAATGGTGTCCTATTTCCATTATTCAATTGGAAAAGGGTTTAGAAGTCCTGCAGGATGCTGATGTTCAACTTTAACTAGTTGACACTCCCTGCACCTAGCTAAGTATTATGCTACATCTCTTTTCATTCCCAGCCAAAACAACATCTTTTTCAGGACTGTTAACATTTTCTGATATCCAAGGTGCCCTGCATACGACTGTTTGTGATATTCATCTAGGATTTCTTTTTTCAAAGTTCCTACATTGGGGATATACAATCTATTTTTGTAGCAGATCAGCCCTTTTTGGTTTTGAGTGTATTCAACCATATCTTTCTTTAGTATTTTCACCTGTATATTCTCATACTCTGGATCCATTCTTATTTATGCTCAATGCATCATCAATTTTATTTTCTTTCCCTTTGATATGTTTTATGTCCATATAAAACTCTCTCAGAAAAGACAACCATCTAGCATGTCTAGCATTCAAATCAGTTTCGGAAAAGAAATATTTAAGACTAATATTATCAGCCATCAATGTAAATTTCTTTCCAAGAAGATAGTGCCGCCACATCTTCAAGGCATGAATAACAGCGGCCAACTCCAAATCATATGCAATATAGTTCTGTTCATGTGTCTTCAGTTTCCTAGACTCATACGCAATAACTAAATTTTCCTGCAAGAGGACTCCTCCCAATCCCTCTCTATAAGCATCTGTACATACCACAAATTATTTGTCAGGATCTGCAATTTTTAGTATAGGGGATGTAGTGAGTTTTAATTTTAATTGTTCAAAACTGTTTTGGAAATTTTTAGTCCACTCAAACTTGACCCCCTTTCTTTGTAGTGAGGCTATGGGATATGCTATGGTAGAAAATCTCTCCACAAATCTGCGATAATAACCTGCAATCCCCATGAATGATCTCACTGCTAAAACATCTATGGGCACCAGCCATTCTCTAATGGCTTTTATCTTTTCAGGTTCAACAGCCAACCCTTGTTCAAAAATAATATGACCCAAGTATTGGATCTTGTCCTTGTAGGATTCACATTTACTGAATTTGGCATATAACTGGTTTTCTTTCAAAGTTTGCAATACTATCCTCAAGTGCTCTTTGTGTTCTTCCTCACTTTTTGAGTAAACTAAAATATCATCTATGAACACAAGTATGAATTTATCCAAGTAATTATGTAACACACTGTTCATTAAGCACGTAAAGGTAGTAGGGGCATTTGTCAAACCAAAAGCTAGGACTACAAATTCGTAGTGACCATACCTGGTTCGAAAAGTTGTTTTGCTGATGTATTCTTCTTTAATTCTGAGCTGGTGATAACCAGTCCTTAGATCGATCTTAGAAAATACTGAAGCTCCTCTTACCTGATCAAAAATATCATCAATTTGAGGTAAAGGGTATCTGTTTTTTATTTTCAACTTATTCAGCTGACGATAGTCAATGCACATTCTAAAGGTTCCATCCTTATTTGTCACGAACAGTACCGATGCTCCCCAAGGAGGCACACTTGGTCTGATATAACCTTTATCTAGCAATTATTGCAATTGCATTTTCAGCTCCATGAGTTCAGGGGGACTCATTCGATAAGGGGCGCGGGAAAGAGGTGTTTCCCCAGGCACCAAATCGATTGAGAAGTCAATATCTCTTTTGGGAGGAAGATGAGGAATCTCATCTGGAAAAACTTCTTTAAAATCCCTCACCACTGGTAGAGTATCCATCAGGTTTGCTTCAGTTTGTTGTTCTAGTTCTTCAACATGTACTGCATATACTTGGTATCCTTTCCTAGCTATTCGTTTTAGTTGTAGTGCTGATATTTGTCTTACAGAGATAGGTTTTTGTTTTCCTTGGAGAATAAAAGGTTTCCCTTCTTCATCTACACAATGTAGGGTCTTATCCCAACAATTCATCATGGCCTTTTTCTTTTCCAGCCAGTCCATTCCTATTAGAAAGTCATATGAACCTAATGGCAGAATGTTTAAATTTACTTTTGTTTGAAAATCATTTAATTTGATTGTTTTTTGAGGTAACTTATGAGTTACTTTCCTCTTGGTGCCAGTGGCTAACTAGACCAACCAAGACTATTGAAATTTTTCAGTTTAAGATTACATTTCTCTACCGCTTGTGGGCTAATGTAACTCAAAGAAGCTCCTGGATCAATCAAAACAGTAACAGATTGGTCAGCAATCTTACCTTCCATCTCCACCATCGTAGCTTGATGTTCTGCTTGCCAGTTCTCCAAAGCTACACTGATGGAGGGTATATTTCTGGCCATATCATTTACTATTGTAGCTTCTCGATCTCTCATAATAATCTGAATATTTTTGTGTGGACAATCCCTCAATAGATGGGGTTCTCCACAACCCCAACATTTCAGCGGTTCTCGCATCTTGACTGCTTCTTCCTTCTTATTTTCTCCCTCTATTTGTTTTGAACCTACTTGGGACTGAGCAGTTTGACTTTCTTTGGTTTTATTGAATTTCTTCCGTTGATGATCCCTGCCAAAGTTCTTCAAATAAGCTGGTTTCTGTTTCTTCCATTTGAATTCACTCTTATTTACCCAGCTTTTTCCATGTTCATTTTTGCCTTTGAACTGCTAGTAGCATAACCTAGCTTTTCTTACCGCTTCATCCATAGTCTTGGGGTTATCAAACTCAATCTTCTCTTTGTACACCGCATGCAAACAATTCAAAAACCTTTGCACTTTTTCCTTCTCTTCTCGAATGTAATGGACATATCTCAATAGATTTGTACATTTGGTGACAAACTCATCGATAGTGAGTTGTCCCAGTCTGAGTTCATGGAATTCCTTTGCTTTGTCATCATAATAACGTTCATTAAAATAATGGTTTTTAAACTTGACCTGTAAATCTTCCCAAGTAACTATCTTTTCATCAATGGCATGAACCATTTTCATCTCCTCCCACCACAAGGTAGCCTTACCTTGTAGTTGGTAGATAGCTAATCTAGCTTTTAGATTTCTTTCATATTCATAGACTTGAAAATATTTAATCATGTTCAACAACCACGCTTCAGCAAATTCTTATTTCTCCCCATCATAGGAGGGAGGCTTGATCTTTCAGAATTCCCCCTGTAATTCCTTTTTCTGCTTATACTGATGCCTAACAACATCATCTTCCTCAGAATCATCAGTATACCTCTTTTCGGAACCTTCACCTTCTTGGCTGTTCCGCGAATTTAGTTCTCTGATGAGCTTTTCTTGCTCCTCACTGGCTAATGACAATCTGTCATTTTGGCTTCTTAACTCAGGCATCTCTCATTGTAAACTGTGCAACATAGCCATTACTGGAGCGTTGGGATCTGCTGTATTATCATCATCACGCAGATCAACATAAATTTACTCACCTTCTATCATTTAATTCTTCTTTTTTTCCAGTAACACTGTACACTAACAACACATATCAATAAAAAAATAAATTTTTTTTTTCTTCAACAATAAATAATTTACATAGTGAGCACACAACCACAGTGAGCACAACAACAACAACAACCCAGTTTTATGTACATGAGCTCTGATACTATTTGTAACGTCTCCTCCATCCTCCTAAACAATTTTTTTTTCCCTATTTATAGTTTAGTACTATGCTTCTATTTGCCACAGCTGTTCAATTCTACTTCCAGATTTCATCAATTATGATCTGTTACTCTTGTGGTTATAGTTTCATTGTTTTCTTTCACTCTTAACCTGTGGCTTATGAACTTTACACATATATATATATTCCCATATCTATCATATGGTTGCATTTACTCCTAGGCACATCTATATACGCATGATGTAAATTTCCCATCTAGGCTATCATATCTATATGGTACTCATACATGTCAATATATTCCTTAAAGTTTTTTCCCAACACTTGTAGGCCCATTATACTAACGTTCTAAAGTTAAATGGCATTCTCGTATGGGGTAGATATGGTATTCGTGGTGTAGACGTCTTTGTATAACTCCAATAGTTATCATCCTATGGTCGAATTTCGACTTCTTCTATGTATTGAGGGGTCTATTCGCATTTTGATCTTATGACCGGTTACATGAATTTTTGGTCAAGGTTTCAAATTCATAATGCATTTTCCAAAATCATCGAGGATATTTCTCGTACATGTTATTTATGTTGAGTTTCATGTAAAGATGGGCACATTAACTTCAGAGTACACGTACTGCGTCGTTGGCGAAGTCGAGTTAATGTATTTTGGAAATTGAAACATTGTATCAAGTCTCCATGTCATTATACGCAAGGCTCTATGTTGATTTGTTTTTGAATTTTGTTGGATTTCATTTCACCCACGCTCAAGTTGTATGTATCCACGTTTGCATTTTGAAAAGCCACGCCATACTGCTCTGGTAATTATGAAAACCTCACGACATGAGTGGAGGTACTGTGAGATCGACTGCATAGATTGTCAATTTAATGTTGAACGGCCATGTTTTAAATGTCAATTCGGCCAAATCGATCCGTGTACCCACCATAGATCTTTTGCCACTTGGACGGTGGAGATTTCCCTATCCCATTAGGGTTTCGTTGTTTTTGGTTTTGGAGGCATTTCTATAAATATTTAGCTCACTTTCGAGACTGTTCTTTCACTCCTCATTTGTTCTGCTCTCCTCTCAGTGCCGAGCCTCTGCGCGTTGGAGAAGCGAGGCGTTGTCTCTTCCAGGCTTCGAGCGTATTCATCTCCCATCGTGTCATAATGCAGGTATGACAATCTGAGCACAACGCTATTTTAATATGTGAGGCTTTCGTTATTGATAGGTATTTTAATACATTTAGTTTACGGTGTGAGACCTAAGTTTTAAATTCCACCATTTCTTTCTATGGTCTCATTTACTGTCGAGAAGTCGTGGCGTTGTATTTTCTTGCTTTTGTTTGATTGAACAAATCTCTTGTGAAGATTTTTTTCTCTGGTATGCAATTTTCATTTCTTGATAACGACATTTAACACTATCAGCCCATCATTTCTTGATAGGAGTTACTCCTTTTCGTCTTTAGTGACTTGGCTGAGGTCGTCGGTTTCATTCGCCAAATTATCCTGGCTCATAGCGAGCAATTACTCCCCGGTAAGCCATCGTATTATTAGAACAAAATTATTCTAGAGTTTTATTTTCATTTTGGTGAATGTTTTGACAGTATCCATGTGTTCTTCATGCATGTTGTAGTTGATGATAACATCTTCCATTCCCAAGGTAACCTGACTTTGTTTTATATTCCCTTCTAATAATTTATGTTCGGAGTGTCCTCCTATCGTCTTATTGTAACGATATCTCCTATTTCCCTCAATTTATTGCAAGTAGGTCCGAATAGCATCGAGGGTTTTATTCAGTGGTGTTGGGTGGATTTGAAATTCATTCGATTTGATGTAGGTTTTATTATGAGATTTCAGGTCGCTATCGACGCGTCCTAAATCGGCGTGTGACCATGCTCTTCCATTATTATTATCCCAAAATTTGCTCAGACACTTCAATTTTTTTTTTCTGTTGTCACAGAAGTTTCTATTATAGTAATAATTTATGCCAGACAATAGGACTGTTAACAGATTTTCTTCAGTGATGAAATTATCAGAATGATTAATTTCTATGGTATTATTATGACCCCTGGAGAGTCTGATTCCATACTGGGTTCAGAAATTGATATGTATACATTTATCTATTTACTATTTTTCTCTGTTACTCATGCCAAATCAATGATATTCTCTAACGAGTTTCAGTTTATCATTTTCGTATAAATACTCATATGAAATATTTCTTCCAGAAATTTATTTGCCTAGGTTAGACTCAAGGGATTAATAAGTTCGGTAGTCTCATTTTATCTTCTTTTTTCCTCTGTATTGTACTAGCATAATGAATATAAATCTCTGTTTTTTGTTTGAGTTTTCAAGTCTAAAATCTTCGAGTGCATGAGATATTTCCATTTCCACAGAGTCCATAAATTCATGTATATTATATAACACAGCAGTGGACTCTATTTATACTCAGTTTGAGGTTTCATAATAATAGTTACTTATGTTATTCATAATGTTTTCTACAACTATACACTTATAATTTTTTCCTAGTTTAACAGTTTCCGTACCTATATTGTTTAAGCCAACACTCTTGACTAGCAATTTATATAGATCTGGTGGGTGAAATATGAGTTAATTTTCACAGCTCTTTCATTTGAATGCATTATATAGAAATTCACATGCTCCTCTTATTTTTCCAATAAGTGTTCTGTTGGGACCATTCCTTTGTGAAGGATGTTAGTCACACACCAGTTATATATATATATATATATATATATATATATATATATATATATATATATTATATATATATTTTTCATACTAACATTATTTGCAGATTTGATAACCATGGTTAGCTAGGTCTCTTTACTAACTGAAATTATATAAAGCACTAAAATATACACTCTCCCATTATGTTCTTATTGTAGAAGGAAATTTATAGATGAACATGTATTTCTGTTTTGGAAAGCTACAGGTCTGTACTTTACTTAGCAAGTTCAACAAATTCCTTCCTACCCACATATTTCAAATGTCTCTAGTATTCACTATTTTAATCCTATTATTAACAGAAACAGATTAAAGTTACATAGTTATGAATTATGAGGTAACATAAATCTCCAGATTTAAACCAAAGGCTGGTTTAGAGCTTCTGGATGATTTTTCCTCATATTTCTAGTTCCTACAACATGCAGAACTGAGAGGACTTAATCCCTCCTTAACTCTGTAAATGTATGGAACACTATTATAAACCATAAAACAAAATATACTTCTATAACTATAGTCATTCACCTTCACCTTAGCACAATTAAAATTTCAATTGTTCATAATTACAGTGTGCATACCGCTTTGGTAATTGACCAGTCCTCCCAACCGTAGAGTCCCTCTATCTACAGAACTCACCCCTGAGCTGAGATCACTTCCATTCCAGATCAACCTCTAATCTGTTCAGGAATAACTTATTTAGGCTTTTGCTCCCCAAATCATGTTTCTAATTCTACGTCCAGAATATCAGGATGCTTTTCTTCCTGTTTTCCTAGGCTTCCCTTATTTAGGGATTTTTAAAGATGCTTTCTGCTTTTCCCAGCTTTTTTTACCTCTTCCCAACTACTCTCCACATCATTGGGGAAACTAGATTTTCTTCAAAATCTAATTTGGAAATAAATTCTTTGAAGGATTTTTGAAAGATTTATGGGGAAAGTATTTGACTCTATCCATCCTCATGGATTTAGCAAGTGATCTCATAATTATCATTTTGGTCAATCTGCACAGAATAATTTTATTTAATTTTGAAAATTAAATATTTAATTACATCCACAAAATACTTGTCCATTGGGTTCCACTCCCCTTTGGATTAAAGTTCAAATGTCTAACTTCAAATGAAACATAAAACTAGGGGTGTTACATATTCCCCCTCTGAAAGTAAACACCATCCTCTGTGTTGATAACTAACTACTAGAGTTCATTTTCCAAACAAAAATGGATATTTTTCCATCATATCAGCTTCCCTTTCTCAGGTAGCTTCTTCAGCAGTAAATTGATTCCACTGCACCTTTACTCTTGCTACCGTTCGATTCCTCAACTCAATTTCTTCCTGCTCCAATATTTGAAGTGGCTCTGGAAGGAACTCCCCTTCTGGTTCCACCTGTATCACATTCCAGTCAACAATGTGAGAAGCATCATGTATATATTTTTTTAATAATGAAACAGGAAACACATCATGAACTCTAATATGGGGCGGTAAGGCCAGCTTGTAAGCCACTGGTCCCACCATTTCTAACACCTTGAAAGGACCACAATATCTAGGAGCCAGTTTTGCACAACTTCCAGCATAAAGTGTGCTCTTTTTAGGTTTAATTCGCAAATACACATGTTCCCCCATTTTAAATTCTCGATGTACCCTCTTCTTATCAGCATATTTTTTCTGTCGATCTTGTGCTGTCTTGATGTTTATTTTTATTTGTTTAACAATTATTTCCATTTCTTGTAAAGCATCTGGTCCCAACATTAGTTTATTCTTAGGTTGGCTCCAACTCAACGGAGTATGACATTTCCTTCCATAGAGAGCTTCAAACGGACTCATCTTGATGAAGGATTGATAGCTGTTATTATAGCAAAATTCAGCTAAATGTAAGTATTCTGTGTCCCATTTCCATTCTGCAATTGGCAAAGGATTTAGAAGTCCTACAGGATGTTGATGTTTAACTTTAACTAGTTGACACTCCCTGAACCTACCTAAGTATTCTGCTACATCTCTTTTCATTCCTGGCCAAAAAAAATTCTTTTTTAAGGTTGTTAACATTTTCTGATATCCAGGGTGCCCTGCATACGGCTGTTTGTGATATTCATCTAGGATTTATTTTTTCAAAGTTCCTACATTGGGGATATACAATCTATTTTTGTAGTAGATCAGCCATTTTTGGTTTTGAGTGTATTCAGCCATATCTTTCTTTAGTATTTTCACTTGTAGATTCTCATACTCTGGATCCTGGTCTGTTACTTTTTTCACCAATTCTTCAAAATCGAAACTAGCACTGCTTCCAATGTTGTTTATGTTTTGGCAAGAATTTATGCTCAATGCATCAACAATTTTATTTTCTTTCCCTTTGATATGTTTTATGTCCATATCAAACTCACTCAGAAAAGACAGCCATCTGGCCTGTCTAGCATTCAAATCAGTTTGGGAAAATAAATATTTAAGACTAATATGATCAGTCATCAATGTAAATTTCTTTCCAAGAAGATAGTGCCGCCACATCTTCAAGGCATGAATAAAAACAGCCAACTCCAAATCATACGCGCTATATTTTTGTTCATGCTTCTTCAGTTTCCTAGAATCATATGCAATAACTGAATTTTCCTGCAAGAGGACTCCTCCCAATCCCTCTCTACAAGCATCTGTACATACCACAAATTCTTTGTCACGATCTGCAATTTTCAGTATATGGGATGTAGTGAGTACTAATTTTAATTGTTCAAAACTGTTTTGGCAATTTTCAGTCCACTTAAACTTGACCCCCTTTCTTTGTAGTGAGGTTATGGGATATGCTATGGCAGAAAATCTCTCCACAAATCTGCGATAATAACCTGCAATCCCCATGAATGATCTCACTGCTGAAACATCTGTGGTTACCGGCCATTCTCTAATGGCTTTTATCTTTTCAGGGTCAACAGCCAACCCTTGTTCAGAAATAATATGACCCAAGCATTGGATCTTGTCCTTATAGAATTCACATTTACTAAATTTGGCATATAACTGGTTTTCTTTCAAAGTTTGCAATACTATCCTCAAGTGCTCTTTGTGTTCTTCCTCACTTTTTGAGTAAACTAAAATATCATCTATGAACACAAGTACGAATTTATCCAAGTACTTATGTAACACACAGTTCATTAAGCACATAAAGGTAGCAAGGGCGTTTTTCAAACCAAAAGGTAGGACTACAAATTTGTAGTGACCATACCTGGTTCAAAAAGCTATTTTGCTGATGTCTTCTTCTTTAATTCTGAGCTGGTGATAACCAGTCCTTAGATTGATCTTAGAAAATACTGAAGCTCCTCTTACTTGATCAAAAAGATCATCAATTCAAGGTAAAGGGCATTTGTTTTTTATTGTGAACTTATTTAGCTGACGATAGTCAATGCACATTCTAAAGGTTACATCCTTCTTTTTCACGAACAGTACCAGTGCTCCCCAAGGAGACACACTCGGTCTAATATAGCCTTTATCTAGCAATTCTTGGAGTTGCATTTTTAGCTCCATGAGTTCAGGGGGACTCATTTGATAAGGGGCGCGGGAAACAGGTGTTTCCCTAGGCACCAAATCGATTGAGAAGTCAATCTCTCTTTTGGGAGGAAGATGAGGAATCTCATCTGGAAAAACTTCTTTAAACTCCCTCACCACTGGTAGAGTATCCATCAGGTTTGCTTCAGTTTGCTGTTCTAGTTCTTCAACATGTACTACATATACTTGGTATCCTTTCCTAGCTGTTCGTTTTAGTTGTAGTGCTGATATTTGTCTTACAGAGATAGGTTTTTTTTTTCCTTGGAGAATAAAAGGTTTCCCCTCTTCATCTACACAATGCAGGGTCTTATCCCAACAATTCATCATGGCCTTTTTCTTTTCCAGCCAATCCTTTCCTATTAGCAAGTCATATGAACCTAATGGCAGAATGTTTAAATTTACTTCTGTTTGAAAATCATTTAATTTGATTGCTGTTTGAGGTATCTTATGAGTTACTTTCCTCTTGGTGCCAGTGGCTAACTGGACCAACCAAGACTGCTAAAAATTTTCAGTTTTAAGATTACATTTCTCTACCACTTGTGGGCTAATGTAACTCAAAGAAGCTCCTGGATCAATCAAAATAGTAACATATTGGTCAGCAATCTTACCTTCCATCTTCACCATGGTAGCTTGATGTTCTGCTTACCGGTTCTCCAAAGCTGCACTGATGGAGGGTATATTTCTGGCCATATCATTTATTGTTGTAGCTTCTCGATCTCTCATAATCATCTGAATATTTCTGTGTGGACAATCCCTCAACAGATGGGGTTCTCCACAACCCCAACATTTTAGCGGTTCTCGCATCTTGACTGTTCCTTCCTTCTTATTTTCTCCCTCTATTTGTTTTGAACCTACTTGGGACTGAGCAGTTTGATTTTCTTTGGTTTTATTGAATTCCTTCCGCTGATGATCCCTACCAAAGTTCTTCAAATAAGCTGGTTTTTGTTTCTTCCCTTTGAATTCACTCTTATTTACTCAGCTTTTCCCATGTTCATTTTTTCCTTTGAACTTCTGGTAGCATAACCTATCTTTTCTTACTGCTTCATCTATAGTCTTTGGGTTATCAAACTCAATCTTCTCTTTGTACACCGCAGGCAGACAGTTCAAAAACCTTTGCACTTTTTCCTTCTCTTCTCGAATGTAAGGGACATATCTCAACAAATTTGTAAATTTGGTGACAAACTCATCGATAGTGAGTTGTCCCAGTCTGTGTTCATGGAATTCCTTTTCTTTGTCATCATAATAACGTTCATTTAAATAATGGTTTTTAAACTTAACCTGGAAATCTTCCCAAGTAACTGTCTTTTCATCAATGGCATGAACCATTTTTGTCTCCCCCCACCAAAAGGTAGCCTTACCTTGTAGCTGGTAGACAGCTAATCTGGCATTCAGATTTCTTTCATATTCATAGACTTGAAAATATTTAATCATGTTCAACAACCAGGCTTCAACATCTTCCTCCTTCTCCCCATCATAAGAGGGAGGCTTGACCTTTCGGAACTCCCCCTGTAATTCCTTTTTCTTCTTATATTGATGCCTAACAGCATCATCTTCCTCAGACTCATTAGTATTCCTCTTTCCAGAACCTTCACCTTCTTGGCTGTTCCGCAAATTTAGTTCTCTGATGAGCTTTTCCTGCTCCTCGTTGGCTAATGACAATCTATCATTTTGGCTTCTTAACTCAGCCATCTCTCGTTGCAAACTATGCAACATAGCCATCACTGGAGCGTTGGGATCTGGTGTATTATCGTCATCACACAAATGAACATAAATTTCCTCACCTTCTGCCATTTACTTTCTTTTTTTTCAGCAACACTGTACACTAACAACACATATCAGTAACAAAAAAAAAAAAAAAAAATGTTCAACAATAAATAATTTACACAGTGAGCACAACAAAAACAACAACCCATTTTTATGTAACATGAGCTCTCATATCATTTGTAACGTCTCCTCCTTCCTCCTAAACAATTTGTTTTTTTCTATTTATAGTTTAGTACTGTGCTTCTATTTGCCACAGTTGTTCAATTCTACTTCCAGATTTCATCAATTATGATCTATTACTCTTGTGGTTATAGTTTCATTGTTTTCTTTCACTCATAACTTATGGCTGATGAAATTTACACATATATATATTCTCATATCTATCGTATGGTTGCATTTAATCCTATGCACATCTATATACGCATGATGTAAATTTCCCATATAGGCTATCATATCTATATGGTACTCATACATGTCAATATATTCCTTAAAGCTTTTTCCCAACACTTGTAGGCCCATTATACTAACATTCTAAAGTTCGATGGAATTCTCGTATGGGGTAGATATGGTATTCGTGGTGTAGACGTCTTTGTATAACTCCAATAGTTATCATCCTATGGTCGAATTTCGACTTCTTCTATGTATTGAGGGGTCTATTCGCATTTCGATCTTATGACCGGTTACATAAATTTGTGGTCAAGGTTTCAAATTCATAATGCATGTTCCAAAATCATCGAGGATATTTCTCGTACATGTTATTTATGTTGAGTTTCATGTAAATATGGGCACATTAACTTCAGAGTACCCATACTGCGTCGTTGGCAAAGTCGAGTTAATGTATTTTGGAAATTGAAACATTGTATCAAGTCTCCACGTCATTATATGGAAGGCTCTCTGGCTATTTGTCTTTGAATTTTGTTGGATTTCATCTCATCGACTCTCAAGTTGTATGTATCCACGTTTGCATTTTGAAAAGCCAAGCCAGAATGCTCTCGTAATTATGCAAACCTCGCGACATGAGCGGAGGTACTGTGAGATCGACTGCATAGATTTTCAATTTAATGTTGAACGACCATGTTTTAAATGCCAATTCTGCCAAATCAATCCGTGTACCCACCATAGATCCTTTTCCACTTGGACGGTGGAGATTTCCCTATCCCATTATGGTTTTGTTGTTTTTGGTTTTAGAGGCATTTGTATAAATCTTGAGCTCACTTTCGAGACTGTTATTTCGCTCCTCATTTGTTCTACTCTCCTCTCGGTGTTGAGCCTCTACACGTTGGAGAAGTGAGGCATTGTTTCTTCCAGGCTTCGAGCGTATTCATCTCCCATCGTGTCATAATGCAGGTATGACAATCTGAGCACAACGCTATTTTAATCTGTGAGGCTTTAGTTATTGATAGGTATTTTAATACATTCAGTTTACCGTGCGAAGCCTAATTTTTAAATTCCACCATTTGTTTCTATGGTCTCATTTACTGTCGAGAACTCGTGGCATTTTATTTTCTTGCTTTTTTTTGATTGAACAAATCTCTCGTGAAGATTTTCTGCTCTAGTATGAAATTTTCATTTCCTGATAATGACATTTAACACTATCATCCCATCGTTTCTTGATAGGAGTTACTCCTCTTCGTCTTTAGTGACTTGGATGAGGTTGTCGGTTTCATTTGCCGAATTATCCTGGCTCGTAGCGTGCAATTACTCCCCGGTAAGCCATCGTATTATTGAAACAAAATTATTCTGGAGTTTTATTTTCATTTGGTGAATGTTTTGATAGTATCCATGTGTTCTTCATGCAGGTCCTAGTTGATGATAACATCTTCCATTCCCAAGGTAACCTATGTTTGTTTTATATTCCCTTCGCATAATTTATGTTTGGAGTGTCCTCCTATCGTCTTATTGTAACAATATCTCCTATTTCCCTCAATTTATTGCAGGTAGGTCCGAATAGCATCGAGGGTTTTATTCAGTGGTATTGGGTGGATTTGAAATTCATTTGACTTGATGTAGGTTTTATTCTGAGATTTTAGGTCGGTATCGACGCGTCCTAAATCGGTGTGTGACCAGGCTCTTCCATTATTATTATCCCAAAATTTTGTCAAACACTTCAAATTTTTTTTCCTGTTGTCACATAAGTTTCTATTGTAGTAATAATTTATGCCGGACAATAGGACTGTTAACAAATTTTCTTCAGTTATGAAATTCTCAAAATGATTAATTTCTGTGGTATTATTATGACCCCTGGAGAGCCTGATTCCATACTGGGTTCATAAATTGATATGTATATATTTATCTATGTACTATTTTTCTTTGTTACTCATGCCAAATCAATGATATTCTCTAATGAGTTTCAGTTTATCATTTTCGTATAAATACTCATATGAAATATTTCTTCCAGAAATTTATCTGCCTAAGTTAGACTGAAGGGATTAATAAGTTAGCTAGTCTCATTTTATTTTCTTCTATTCCTCCGTATTGTACTAGCATAATGAATATAAATCTTTGTTTATTGTTTGAGTTTTCAAGTCTAAAATCTTCCAGTGCATGAGATATTTCCATTTCCACAGAGTCCATAAATTCATGTATATTATATAACACAGCAGTGGGCTCTATTTATACTCCTTAGTTTGAGGTTTCATAATAATAGTTACTTATGTTATTCATAATGTTTTCTGCAACTATACACTTATAATTTTTTCCTAGTTTAACAGTTTCCGTACCTGTATTGTTTAAGCCAACACTCTTAACTAGAAATTTATATAGATCTGGTGGGTGAAATATCTGTTAATTTTCACAGCTTTTTCAGTTGCATGCATTACATAGAAATTCACATGCTCCTCTTATTTTTCCAATAAGTGTTCTGTTGGGACCATTCCTTTGTGAAGGATGTTAGTCACACACCAGTTATATATATATTTCTCATACTAACATTATTTGCAGATTTGATAACCATGGTTAGCTAGGTCTCTTTACTAGCTGAAATTATATAAAGCACTAAAATCTACACTCTCCCATTCTGTTTTTATTGGAGAAGGAAATTTATAGATGAACATTTATTTCTGTTTTGGAAAGCTATAGGTCTGTACTTTACTTAGCAAGTTCAACAAATTCCTTCCTACCCAAATATTTCAAATGTCTCTAGTATTCATTGTGTTAATCCTATTATTAACAGAAACAGATTAAAGTTACATAGTTATGAATTATGAGGTAACATAAATCTCTAGATTTAAACCAAAGGCTAGTTTAGAGCTTCTGGATGATTTTTCCTCATATTTCTAGTTCCTACAACATGTAGAAATGAGAGGACTTAATCCCTCCTTAACTCTGTAAATGTATGGAACACTATTATAAACCATAAAACAAAATATACTTCTATAACTACAGTCATTCGCCTTCACCTTAGCACAATTAAAATTTCAATTGTTCATAATTATTGTGTGCATACCGCTTTGGTAATTGACCAGTCCTCCCAACCGTAGAGTCCCTCTATCTCCAGAACTCACCCCTGAGCTGAGATCACTTCCATTCCAGACCAACCTCTAATCTGTTCAGGAATAGCTTATTTAAGTTTTTGCTTCCCAAAGCCTGTTTCTAATTCTGCGTCCAGAATATCAGGATGTTTTTCTTCCTTTTTTCCTAGGCTTCCCTTATTTAGGGATTTTTAAAGCTGCTTTATGCTTTTCGTAGCTTTTTTTACGTCTTCCCAACTACTCTCCACATCATTGGGGAAACTAGATTTTCCTCAAAATCTAATTTGGAAATAAATTCTTTCAAGGATTTTTGAAAGATTTCTGGGGAAAGTATTTGCCTCTATCCATCCTCATGGATTTAGCAAGTGATCTCATAATTCTCATTTTGGTCAATCTGCACAGAATCATTTTATTTAATTTTCAAAATTAAATATTTAATTACATCCACAAAATACTTTTCCATGGGGGTCCACTCCCCTTTGGATTAAAGTTCAAATGTCTAACTTCAAATGAAACATAAAACTAGGGGTGTTACATCAACAATAACACAGATAATTATACAAATGTACCAAATCCAACAACCGACAAAACCCTAATGGATAGGGATAATCTCCACCGTCCAAGTGGCCTCGAATCCATGGCTTGGACATGGATCGATTTTGGGAAATTGGTGATTAATACATAGTAGGTCAATGCATAAATGTAGATCTATGAAATCTATGCCACAGTACCATCGATCACGTCATGTTTCCGGCATATTAAAAATGCCTTCTGGTGAGGAATATCACAAACCAAACATAGATACATATATCCTCGAGTATGGATGTAGCAAGAAATAATACAAATGAAAATCAACAGAGGATCAACGAATAGGTGACGAGGAGATTTAACCAAGTTACGATGGCCAAATTCCTTAGCCAACCGTGCCAACGAGACACAATGAATGCCTTGAAATTTAAATGCACATATCTCCACAGCAAACTCATCATAAGTGATCAGTACGTGAGGGTTAAATGGTGTGAGGGTCACACTCATAAGAAATTCATATCCAGGACATAAGTTGTAAACATGAGTAGATCTTGAATAACTCGAAATTCAATTATAAGGTTATAAGTCTTGGAATCATACAAAGACATAAAACCCTCGAATACCATATATAAACCATAAGAGAATACTATCGAACTCAAAAATGTAGGTATAATGAGCCTAGAAATGTTGTGCATAAACATTAATGAATAAATTATCATGTGTGAGAACAATATAGATATGACAATACATATGTGTAATCTATATCATGCATAGATAGACATGCATAAGAGTAAATGTGACCATATAATGGATATGGTAATATATATGTGTAATTTATATAAGCCACAAACATTAGTGGAAGAAAACAATAAAACCATACCCACAAGAGTGATAAGAGGAATAGGAAATCTACTCCATAACAAATCATAATTGATGAAATTCGAAAGTAGAATTGAACAATTGTGACCAAGAGAAGCACAGAACTGAATTATAAATAGAAAAAGAAAAAAAATTGGGTGGAGGGAAGAGACGTTACAAATGGTATCAGAGCCCATGTTACATAAACTGGGCTGTTTTTTTTGTGCTCACTGTTGTTATGTGCTCACTGTATAAGTGGTTTATTTTTGAAAAAAAAAAATTTATTTCTGATCTGTGTTGTTTAGTGTACAGTGGTGCTGAAACAGAAAAGTTGAATGGCAGAAGGTGAGGAAATTTATGTTGATCTTCATGATGAAAATAATACACCAGATCCCAACACTCCAGTGATGGCTATGTTGCACAGTTTCCAATGGGAGATGGCTGAGCTAAGAAGCCAGAATGACAAATTGTCATTAGCCAGTGAGGAGCAGGAAAAGCTCATTAGAGAATTAACTTCTCAGAATAGCCAGGAAGGTGAAGGTTCCGGAAAGAGGAAGAAGGGCAAGTTCTCTGATGAATCTGAGGAAGATGATGTTACTAGGCATCAGTATAAGCAGAAAAAGGAATTACATGGGGAATTCTGAAAGATCAAACCTCCCTCCTATGATGGGGAGAAGGAGGAAGATGTTGAAACCTGGTTGCTGAACATGATTAAGTATTTCCAGGTCTATGAATATGAAAGAAATATGAAGGCTAGATTAGCTATCTACCAGCTACAAGGTAAGGCTACCTTGTGGTGGGAGGAGACGAAAATGGTTCATGCCATTGATTAAAAGACAATTACTTAGGAATATTTCCAGGTTAAGTTTAAAAACCTCTATTTAAATGAACGTTATTATGATGATAAAGCAAAGGAATTTCATGAGCTTAGACTGGGACAGCTTAATATTGATGAGTTTGTCACTAAGTTTACAAATATGTTGAGATATGTCCCTTACATTCGTGAAGAGAAGGCAAAGATGCAAAGGTTTCTGAACTGTTTTCCTGATGTTTACAAGGAGAAAATAGAGTTTGATAATCCAAAAACCATGGACGAAGCAGTGATAAAAGCTAGATGATGTTACCAGCAGTTCAAAGGCAAAAATGAACATGGAAAAAGCTAGGTAAATAAGAGTGAATTCAAGGGGAAGAAACAGAAACTAGTTTATTTGAAGAACTTTGGCAGGGATCATCAACGAAAGAAATTTAACAAACCCAAGGAAAGTCAAATTTCTCAGTCTCAAGTTGGTTCCAAAAAATTAGATGGAGACAATAAGAAATAAGGCACAGTTAAAATGAGGGAACCTTTGAAATGTTGGGGATGTGGAGAACCTCATCTCTTGAGGGATTTTCCCCACCGAAACATTCAGATGATTATGAGAGATCGAGAAGCTACCACAGTAAATGACATAGAAAGAAATATACCCACTATCATTGTAGCCTTGGAGAATCAACAAGAAGAACACAAGCTACCATGGTTGAGATGGAAGGTAATATTGTCGACCAATATGTTACAGTTTTAATTGATCCGGGTGCTTATTTGAGTTACATTAGTCCAAAAATTGTAGAAAAATGAAATCTCAAAACTGAAAAATTTCTGCAGTCTTGGTTGGTCCAGTTAGCCACTGTAACCAAGAGGAAGGTAACACATAAATTACCCCAAACAGAAATTAAATTAAATGATTTTAAGACAGAAGTGAATTTGAACATTCTTCCTTTAGGCTCATATGACTTGCTGATAGGAATAGACTGGCTGGAAAAGAGAAAGGCTATGATGAATTGTTGGGATAAAACTCTGAATTGCATAGATGAAGAAGGGAAACCTTTTATTCTAAAGGGAAAACCAAAACCCATCTCTGTAAGAAAAATATCAGAACTACAATTAAAAATAACAGCTAGGAAAGGATATCAAGTTTATGCAGTACATGTTGAAGAAATAGAACAACAACCTGAAGGAAACTTGCTGGACACTTTGCCAGTGGTGAGAGAGTTTAAGGAAGTTTTTCCAGATGAGATTCCTCACCTTCCCCCCAAAATAGAGATTGACTTTTCAATCGATCTGGTGCCTGGAGCAACACCTGTTTCCCGAGCCCCTTATCGAATGAGCCCCCCTAAACTCATGGATATGAAAATGAAATTGCAAGAATTGTTAGATAAGGGTTATATCAGACCAAGTGTGTCTCCTTGGGGAGCACCAGTGTTGTTCGTGAAAAATAAGGATGGAACCTTTAGAATGTGCATTGATTATCGTCAGCTGAATAAGTTGACAATTAAAAATAGATACCCTTTGCCTCAAATTGATGATCTTTTTGATCAGGTAAGAGGAGCTTCAGTATTTTCTAAAATTTATTTAAGGACTGGCTATCACTAGCTCAGAATTAAGGAGGAAGACATTAGCAAAACAACTTTTCGAACCAGGTATGGTCACTACGAATTTGTAGTCCTACCTTTCGGTTTGACAAATGCCCCTACCACCTTTATGTGCTTAATGAACAGTGTTTTAAACAAGTATTTGGATAAATTTGTACTAGTGTTCATAAACGATATTTTAGTTTACTCAAAAAGTGAGGAGGAGGACAAATAACACTTGAGGACAGTGTTGCAAACTCTGAAAGAAAACCAGTTGTATGCCAAATTCAACAAATGTGAATTCTATAAGGACAAGATCCAATAATTGGGACATGTTATTTCTGAACAAGGGTTGGTTGTTGACCCTGAAAAGATAAAGGCTATTAAAGAATGGCCTGTGCCAACTAATGTTTCAGCAGTGAGATCATTCATGGGGATTGCAGGTTATTATCGCAGATTTGTGGAGAGATTTTATACCATAGCATACCCCATAACCTCACTACAAAGAAAGGGTGTCAAATTTGAGTGAACTGAAAAATGCCAAAACAGTTTTGAACAATTAAAATTAGAATTCACCACAGCCCCTATATTGAAAATTCCAGATCCTGATAAAAAATTTATTGTATGTACAGATGCCTGTAGAGAGGGGTTGGGAGGATTCCTTTTGCAGGAAAATTCAGTTATTGCATATGATTCTAGGAAATTGAAGATAAATGAACAGAACTATAGTGCATATGATTTGGAGTTGGCTGCTGTTATTCATGCCTTGAAGATGTGGTGACACTATCTTCTTGGAAAGAAATTTAAATTGATGACAGATCATATTAGTCTTAAATATTTCTTTTCCCAAACTGATTTGAATGCTTGACAAGCCAGATGGCTATCTTTTCTGAGTGAATTTGATATGGACATAAAACATATCAGAGGGAAAGAAAATGAAATTGCTGATGCCTTAAGTAGAAATGCTTGCCAACACATACACAGCATGGGAAGTAGTGTGAATCTGGAGATAGAAGATCTAGTGAAACGGGTAGCAGACTAGCATCCAAATTATGAGAACCTACAGGTGAAAATACTAAAGAAGGAGATGGCTGAATACACTCAAAACCAAAAAGGGCTGATCTGCTACAAGAATAGATTGTATATCCCCAATGTTAAAACTTTGAAAAAAGAAATCCTAGATGAATATCACAAACAACCATATGCAGGACATCCGAGATATCAGAAAATGTTAACATCTTTGAAAAAGAAGTTATTTTGGCTAGGAATGAAAAGAGATGTAGCAGAATATTTAGCTAGATGCATGGAGTGTCAACTAGTTAAAGTTGAACATCAGCATCCTTCTGGCCTTCTAAATCCCTTATCGATTGCCAAATGGAAATGGGATACCGTTTCTATGGAATTCATAACAGGATTACCCAGAACCAAGTACCAACATGACTCAGTTATGGTAGTAGTAGACACTTTAACAAAAGCTGCACACTTTATACCTGTAAAGTCTACTTTTGGGATAGCCCAAGTAGCAGATGTGTTCCTAAAAGAGATAGTAAGGTTACATGGGGTCCCAAAGATGATTGTTTCAGACAGGGATTCCAAGTTTACAACAGCATTTTGGAAAGGTCTATTTGGAGGTATGGGCACTAAGTTTAATTTCAGTACTGCCTATCACCCTCAGATCGACGGTCAAACAGAGAGAACAAATCATATTTTGGAAGATATGCTGAGAATGTATGTGATGGATAGGCCATCAAAATGGGAAGACTACTTGCATTTAGCTGAATTTGCCTATAATAAAAGCTATCAATCCTCCATCAAGATGAGTCCATTTGAAGCCCTCTATGGAAGGAAATGTCGTACTCCTTTGAGTTGGAGCCAACCTGAGGATAAACTAATGTTGGGACCAGATGCTTTACAAGAGATGGAAAGAATTGTTAAAGAAATACAAAGAAACATCAAGACAGCACAAGATCGCTAGAAAAACTATGCTAATAAGAAGAGGGTACATCGAGAATTCAAAGTGGGGGAGCATGTGTATTTGCGTATTAAATCCAAAAAGAGCACACTTTATGATGGAAGTTGTGCAAAATTGGCTCCTAGATATTGTGGTCCTTTTGAAGTGTTAGAAAGGGTGGGACCAGTGGCTTACAAGGTAGCCTTACTGCCCCATGTTAGATTTCATGATGTGTTTCATGTTTCATTATTAAAAAGATATCTACATGATGCTTCTCACATAGTTGATTGAAATGTGATACAGGTGGAACCAGAAGGGGAGTTCCTTCCATAACCGCTTCAAATATTGGAGTGGGAAGAAATTGAATTGAGGAATCGGACGGTAGCAAGATTAAAGGTGCAGTGGAAGAACTTTAATGCTGAAGAAGCTACCTGGGAAAGAGAAGCTGAAATGATGGAAAAATATCCATTTTTGTTTGAAAAAAAAATGAACTCTAGTAGTTAGATATCAACACTGAGGATGGTGTTTGCTTTCAGAGGGGGAATATGTAACACCCCTAGTTTTATGTTTCTTTCAAAGTTATACATTTGAACTTTAATCCAAAGGGGAGTGGACCCCAATGGACAAGTATTTTGTGGATGTAATTAAATATTTAATTATGAAAAATAAATAAAATAATTCTGTGCAGATTGACGAAAATGAGAATTATGAGATCAATTGCTAAATCCATGAGGATGGAAAGAAGCAAATACTTTCCTCAAAAATCTTTCAAAAAATCCTTGAAAGAATTTATTTCCAAATTAGATTTTGAGGAAAATCTAGTTTCCCCAATGATGTGGAGAGTAGTTGGGAAGAGGTAAAAGGCTGGGAAAAGCAGAAAGTAGCTTTAAAAATCCCTAAATAAGGGAAGCCTAGGCAAACAGGAAGAAAAGCATCCTGTAATTCTGGACGCATAATTAGAAACAGGCTTTGGGGAGAAAAAGCTTAAATAAGCTATTCCTTCACAGATTAGAGGTTGGTATGGAATGGAAGTGATCTCAGCTCGAGGGTGAGTTTTGGAGACAAAGGGACTATACGGTTGGGAGGACTGGTCAAGTACCTAAGTGGTATTCTCACAGTGTTTATGAATGATGAAAATTTATTGTTGTTAGGTATAAAGGTTAATGACTGTAGCTGCTTACTACCTGCAATGTGTTATTATATGTTGGTGTTCCATACATTTACAGAATTGTAGAGGAATTAAACCCTCTCAGTTCTACATAGTTGTAGGAACAAGAATTATGGGAAAAATCAGCTAGAAACTCTAAACCAGTGATTGGTTTAAATCTGGAGATTTATGCTACCTCATAATTCATAATTGTGTAACTTTAATCTGTTTCTGTTAAAAATAGAATTTGATCAGTGAACACTAGACAAACCAAACACATGTGCAAGAGTGATTAGGTACATGCAGTGCAGGTCTATAAACTAGCTGAAATTAGTACTGTATGTATATTTATAATTTTAACTTCCATGAGAAAAAAAAAAGGGGATGAGTGCCTTTAAATTAATTAAGGACATTCATACCTAAACAGAGCTAAAAATGGGTGATTAAACCTGTAACAACGTATGGCCTAAGAAAACAGATATAATACTAGCATATGGTTACCTCCGGTACAGGATATCCAAAATGAATGTACTGCTGGAAAATAAATAGAAGAAAATTTATATTAAGCACAGGTAAATGTTATAAACAGTGAGTAATAACATTTACGTACCAGAATATTATAAAATGACAGTTAAAAATGTTAGCTATAGAATAGAGCATACTGTACATGTTATAAATTAAAACAAGAAAGTCCAAAGGTTTTTATCATTTACACCAGTAAGTAATACTTGAAAACTTTAAGTTAATAGGCAGAGATAGACGTGTATCACTAGAGTAGAATAATACATAACACCACATGAACCAGATTTCAAGAATCAATAACTTTATGTAGAGGTGTAATACTCTTCCCATAAAAATAATTACATGCAAGTATGAAAATAAAAGGTGTGGGAAACATAAACCCAAATTAAGACTAGTAAACTAGTCAGCTCTGTCTATCAAATGGAAGCAAACATAGGCACCAGAAATAAAATCTTTATCATTGGCATCAATATGAACTAGCCTCCTGATTCTACGGAGTATGGCATAACTCTGGTTCTTGGTAAATAGGAAGGGAATATATATATAAAAAAATCTATAAGTAAATTCGTGAACTGAACGAGATAAATTAAGAAAAACGTGTTCCCTGAAAAATTAATTGGAATAAGTTGGCCACAACGTCCATACTGTCAGAGTCTTAGTAACATAGACCCGTCAAACAAAATTATTATATTTACATTAACAAAGAGAAAATTTATTAAAGTTAGACCAGAAAGGTCTAAACAAAAATTTTGTAGAGTAACGTTATGAGAGTCTGGCGTCTCTCCGACCAGTATACTATTGATACCAACCTAAAAACGCCAATTGCATTGAAATTAATGTCGAATGAAACAACGCTTTTCATGGGGTCACCGAGAAGGAAAATTATATGGCCTTCGGATTTACCTGCAACAAAAACAAGCGACAGTGAAAACACAAATCGAGTAACTGATAATAATTATATCAGAAATAAAATAATAACAAAGTAACAAAGGGTTGCCTGGCAAAGGAGAAACTCCTTTCCTTCAAAACGACCTGAAATAGAGGTAGATGCATAACATTAAACCTTCGAAGACCAGGAGTTTCAAATGGAAATGAAAAAGCCACAGGTCTAGGGATATAATCGAAATTGACCACTTGCCTAGGGTATGGGTTGTTGCTTGGTGTGGAGGAGACGAGTGAAATCAACATATCACCATTCGAACAACATCGGTAAATCCATGATAAACGATGAGGAGTAAGCTCCTATGTAGAAATGATAGAGTATTAGTACCACACATCGTTAATAGGAAGACATACGAGGTATCAGAAGAAAGGTGGGAATAAACGAAAAAAAAATTGACATATTAGGACAGAAAAATCTCTATGAAAGATTTGTCAAATTGACCCAATACGAGCTCTCAACTGTAAGCGAGACCATAGAAAATTTTTTATTTTACTTAACCTCAGCTCTCGCTCTAGCAACAGAGCGTATTTCGATGGAGGAAAAATTACATATCAAGATATACACACAGAGCGTAAGATTAGTAGTAAAGCTAGGGACATGCATAGAAGTCATACCTGCAATACCATACGATGAGGGAATACATACGCCGAAGCCTGGGAGCACCTACGCTCAGTTCCTCCAATGTGCAGAGTCTCACCACCAGGAGACAAGTAGAACAAATGAAGGGAGAAGAACCACTTCAACAATAACACAGATAATTATAAGAACGTCCCAAATCCAACAACCGACGAAACCCTAATGGATAGGGATAATCTCCACTGTCCAAGTGGCCTCGAATCCATGTCTTGGACACAGATCGATTTTGGGAAATTGGCAATTAATACACAGTAGCTCAACGCATAAATTCTAATCTATGAAATCTATGCCACAGTACCATCGATCACGTCATGTGGCCGGCATATTAAAAACGCCTTCTGGCGAGGCATATCACAAACCAAACATAGATAAATATATCCTCAAGTATGGACGTAGCAAGAACTAATAAAAATGAAAATCAACAGAGGATCAACGAATAGGTGACGAGGAGATTTAACCAAGTTACGATGGCCAAATTCCTTAGCCAACCGTGCCAACAGGACACAATGAGTGCCTTGAAATTTAAATGCGCATATCTCCACAGCAAACTCATCATAAGTGATCAGTATGTGAGGGTTAAATGGTTTAGGGTCATGCTCATAATAAATTCATATCCAGGACATAACTTTTAAACATGAATAGACCTTGAATAACTCGAAATTCAATTATAAGGTTATAAGTCTTGGAATCATGCAAAGACATAAAACCCTCGAATACCATATATAAACCATAAGAGAATGCTATCGAACTAAAAAATGTAGGTATAATGAGCCTACAAGTGTTGTGCATAAACATTAATGAATAAATTATTATGTGTGAGAATAATATAGATATGATAATACATATGTGTAATCTATATCATGCATAGATAGACATGCATAAGAGTAAATGCGACCATATATTGGATATGGTAATATATATGTGTAATTTATATAAGCCACAAACATTAGTGGAAGAAAACAATAAAACCATACCCACAAGAGTGATAAGAGGAATAGGAACTCTACTCCATAATAGATCATAATTGACAAAATTCGAAAGTATAATTGAATAGTTGTGACCAAGAGAAGCACAGAACTGAATTATAAATAGAAAAAAAAAAAATTTGGGTGGAGGGAAGAGACGTTACATCAGTGTAGGTGGTGATTTCTAATACAATTTGATTTCTTGCACTGAATTTATTGATTTCAATTTAGATGTCGATTTATAATTATATTTGATTACTTGAACTAGATGAATTGGTTTCAATGTAGATAATTTCTAATCCTATTTGATTGTTTGCACTCAATGCATTGATTTCAGTGTAGATGGTGATTTCTAATCCTATTTGATTTATTTGAGTAAATGCATTGATTTTAGTGTAGATGTTGGTTTCTAGAGAGAGAGAGAGAGTGATAAGGAAGATGGAGAGAGAGGGAGAGAGGACCAAAGGAGGAAAGAGAGATATTAATGGGGGAGAGGGAGAGAAGGGGAAGATAGAGATATAGATGGAAGGTGAAGAGAGGGAAGAAGAGAGAGATGGGAAGAGGGGGTGATTGAAAAAGAGATTGATATATATGGAGTACGAGAGCGCGTGTGTTTAGGGGGGTGATATAGAGAGACAAAAAATAATAGATGGAGGGAGATATAGATATGGATGGAGGGTGGAGAGAGGGAGGAATATTTCTTGCACTAGATGGATTGATATAAGTGGAGATGGTGATTTCTAATCCTATTTGATTATTTTCACTAGATGCATCGATTTTAGTGTAGATATTTATTTCTAATGATGTTTGATTACTTGCACTAGATGCATTGATTTCAGTGTAGGTGGTGATTTCTAATACAATTTGATTGCTTACACTAAATGTGTTGATTTCAATTTAGATGTCGATTTATAATTATATTTGATTACTTTCACTAGATGACTTAATTTCAATATAGATGATTTCTAATCCTATGTGATTGTTTGCACTAAATGTATTTATTTCAATGTAGATGGAGATTTCTAATCCTATTTGATTTCTTTGAGTAAATGCATTGATTTCAGTGTAGATGTTGGTTCCTAGAGAGAGAGAGAGAGAGAGAGGACAAAAGGAGGAAAGAGAGATATTAGCGGGGCAGAGGGAGAGAAGGGGAAGAGAGGGAAGAAGAGAGCGATGGGGAGAGAGGGTGATCGAGAAAGAGAATGATATATATGGAGTGCGAGAGCATGTGTGTTTAGGGGGGTGAGATAGAGACAAAAAAGAAGAAGAGATGGATGGGGATATAGATATGGATGGAGGGTGGAGAGAGCGATTGATTTAAGTGGAGATGGATTGATTTAAGTGGAGATGGTTATTTATAATCCTATTTGATTATTTGCACTAGATGCATCGATTTTAGTGTAGATATTTATTTCTAATGATATATGATTACTTGCACTAGATGCATTGATTTCAGTGTAGGTGATGATTCCTAATACTATTTGATTGCTTGCATTGGATGTGTTGATTTCAATTTAGACGTCGATTTATAATTATATTTGATTGCTTGCACTAGATGCATTGATTTCAATGTAGATTATTCCTAATACTATTTGATTATTTGCACTAAATGCATTGATTTCAGTGTAGATGGCGATTTCTAATCCTATTTGATTGCTTTGAGTAAATGCATTGATTTCAGTGTAGATGTTGGTTTCTAATCTTATTTGATTGATTGCATTAGGTGCATTGATTTCAATGTAGAATTTATTTTCTAATCTTATTTGATTTCTTGCATTAAATGCATTGATTTCAATGTATATGTTGATTTATGATTTGATGTAATTGGATATATGACGGTACATTAATATTAAAGTGATTGGATTAACAATATGCATTGATTTTAGTGTAAGCACAAAATGTTATTAACAATGTAGATTGATTTTTGTGTTATAGTAATTTAAGCTATTAATATTAGAGAGCAAGAGAGACAAGGTATCATGTTTACTACAACAGATCGAGCTAAAGATTTAAATGGTTTACGATTTAAATTTTCTTTTTCATATAATCGATATGAAAAGATAACAAAACTAACAAGGGAGGAAATAAGAATAGTAGAAAAAAATAGTTTGAGATTGATTGTAACATGAGTACGTTCTTATTATTCACATTTTCTATCTTTCAACACTATTATTGTCACTTTGCATTTAAAAAAAATATTTCATCATTTTTCATCATTATAGTTATTAACAATAATTATCATCCCAACGAACTGAGGTAACTAAGAAAATTTAAAATTAAAATGACCAAGTTAATGTTAGAAATATTTAGCATATTTAAAATGATTATATTAATATTTGATATATTTACATATTACTGATAAAATTAATCATATCTTTGATAGATTTTCCTTGGCAGCAGACGACTGAAACTAGCCTAGATCCATCTTACATCTCAAAAATAAACAAAAGATTTAATAATATGGAAAATGTGACATTGATGCCTCCGATTGGAACTAGCCTAGATCCATCTAAATCTGGATCTATCATGCACCGAGAGGGATCAAATCTCTCGAGCTACAACCTTTCCTCAAGTTTTGCACTCAAAAAATAGGTTTGCACCTCGAGAGATTTGATCCCTCTCAACGCATGATAGATCCAGAGTTAGATGGATCTAGGCTGGTCTATAATATACCTTCCTCACTTTAATATGAAAAAACATTTTATAATGAAAAGATTTTAACCTTAAGATGGTTAGAGAGAATTTATTTTTTGACCTTTTAATAGCAAGGCGCTTTAATGAAATGAACTAACCCCAAAGTTTATTGTTATAATGAATTATAATTAGTAAATAGGTGATTTTTTTCACTTAAATAATTTATTGAAGTTATTTTTTATATATCTAACATAAATCAAAGATTAGGCTCATGTACTTTACCTAGTAAAGCTATTCATTTGCTACATTTTCTTTACTGTCTGTTAACTTATAAATGATATTTTAAAAAAGATGAATATTCTCATTCTTGTCACGTCATTATTTAAGCTTGGTTTGATTTGTGTTTTAATTATATTGCATTGTCATCATTTAATTGGAAAACATTGAAATTTTTCATTTTTCCCTTGGTTTTAAATATTATAATAGATTTCATTCAATTATTGTTTATTATTTATTCTATCTATGTGTGAGTGAGTTGGTTAATCATATATATATATATATATATATATATTAATTAAAAAATATGAATGCATTGAAAGACACTTTCTATAGCCTAGTGTAAGGGAGATGAGTAATTCATTCTATTCTCAACATGAAATTGACAAAAAGGAGGTCACGACGACAATTCCTTGAGCCTCTTACCTTTATGGATATTATTGGTCTAACCAATGTCATTTTTAAAATATGTTTCCAACACTAAAATAGGCTTGTTTACTATGGATAACATCCTTGAAGTGAGGGGAAGTGGCTTGTGATCCTTGTAGGGATATGCATTCCAATAAAACATTGCAATGATTACTACTTATTATGATGGACCAAAATGTAATATCCCATTTAATACTTTTGTTAAATCATTTAAGAATTCACTTAAGAAAATTTATGTCATGATTTTTATTCAAAGATGCCATGAAAATTTCACCAATTCATGCTAGATAAATTGCCTACAAATAACCCAAAAATTAAGAAGTGCTACCACTCAGGAAAATTAAAAATAAAATACAACAATTATGTATACAACACAAGAAAAATGAAACAAAAATTGACCTTATTATATATTAAATATGGACTATGATATTTCAGTGTGCCAATATAGAAAACTATCCAAAAAGTGGTTGAGGTGATGGCCTCCAAAAACTGCTCCAATACTAAATTTGGCCTCCTGAAATATAACTAGAAATGAAACTCTAGTTGGAGATCTAGGTGATCCCCACTCTTGATCCACGAATGTGTGCAAGACCTACTAAAAAACTGATGTTAATGAAGCCCAATGAGGTTTTTAGATGAAATCTATACTATAATGAATTAGTGTTTCATCCAACACACCTATAAACCCAATGATTTTCATCCTAGGTCTCTTCGATCTTGAAAACCCAAGTTCCCAAAAACTCTCCACAAGAAAATACCCCAAATCCAAGATATGTCTTTATTATGTGCTCCCCCATCATTTTAAATACTTGATAGATATCTCTATAATCTTCTAGAAGCGCTCATTCTATTATTGTATTTGCATTGTAGAACCTCCTCCCCTTGCAGTTTTATTTTATTTCACTATAGAGGCTTCCCCTTTTCTATTTTATTTAAGTGAATTTTTAATTCTGGAAAATGGTAAATCTACCTCTACAATCTCTCTAGCCACTGTAAGTCAGTTTCATCATCCTATCATGTAGATCTCTTCATTTTAGTTCCAACAAACTATTACACTATGGTGTTTCTCCAAATAATCCTTCCCAAATGACACCTTTAGTGTATTTAATTAAAACTTTGTTGATAGTATCCCCATTTTACAGGAATTGTGAGAATGCAATGGAACTAAGAACGAACCATGCATAATTGACTTTTATGGCAAAATAATGTAAGTGAACCCCATAAGACCCCATAAAACTCCTCCGAAATGTTATGGGTGCACTGATGATTTAATCTCACTCCTGTGACTTGACTGACACCAACCTTGGACATACACCCTAACTGCATCATAAGCGAAACCAAAAAAAGGGAAAATTACAGATCCTCTTGCCCAACGGTTTCTTGCCCTCAAGCAATCCACATTTATCTACTGTATATACATTTTTACATCAATACCAAGATATCGTATAAACCATTATGCGACATCATGCTTCCGAGGTGTCCAATATTGAATGGCTCTCTTAATATATGGATCCCAAAAAATTCTCTGACTCATCCTTCCATCAATAAATCCACATGGATATCAATGCCACCTTGGCCACCCTTCATTCCCCATGTCTAAGGGTTTCTTTTGTGTCACGCCTCTAACTATGGATGATGCTCCATAAATTATCCACTCAGTGAGATACCAACTTTGGATATCTCACCATTAAAACTGGTGGGAAGGATCGAGCACGTGAACACCTATAGAAGGAATAAATATACTATGCCAATGATGCATCACACTTAACTCATGTTGCTCCACCCAGTCAAAACATAGGATCCCCATAGAAAACTTTTCCCCTCTCTCTCCAATGTACATAGGTGGGATACTAATCTTGCAATCCCTACCGATGTACTCCTAAATAGGGTTTCTATGAAAATCCCAAGTATGCTCCCCTTGCTTCCTTACTAAGATTTTAGTTGTTCCCCAATACTAGAAATAGTAGTATTGGTCTTGGCATGGCTAACTCCTAGGACCTCAAGCTCACTAATTTGCTGCAAGATGGTGTCTCAGAGTGTCTGGGTCTTCTTCTTCTTCGACATAAGATATGTTTTGAGGTGCTTAATATTCTCCTATTGGCTATCATTTGGACATCCTGTAGCCTTGATGGATACATCTACATCTACTTGCACCTCATCAATATTTAACCCTAAATATGGATGCTCAATTTCCTTAAGCATGACTCCAAATGGAGCCTTCAACTGGCTCTCCAGATATGACTCGTCATGAAAACTATGTATTCCATGTCTTTGCACCTTTGAGTGCCCTTCTCCTTGGTCATATTCATACATGGGAACTATTTGTTGGTCATTGTCATCGTAATTTTCACATGATCGCTCATACTCATCAAGGATGTTCTCATGAAAATAAATAGATTCAACTATAAAATAATCCATCTTATCATAATTATTATAAGGAATATCGTCTTTTTTACCCCTATCATTTCTACCATATTATATGAGCATGAGTGATTAGGCTTTTTCCTTCTTAATTCATTCTTTATGCTTGCTTTTAACCTTTGCATCCTTATCTTCACCAACACCACTCAAGTGATCAGATGGAAAAATTTTATATTTCATCCCCATCAAATCTTCCTTGGTCAAACTCCTTTTGAAAAAATTCATTTTCTTCTCAACTAACCTTTATGCTAGTTCATAAGCAGCATGTGATAAATTATGTTCCCTCCTCCAAAAGGCCCAAAAACTTGGATTTTAGCTACTTTAAAATGGCATCACGACCTCCCATAACTAAAGACAAAATAGACTCCATGTTTGTTTTGATGCCATTTGGATGATGTTCTTTAATGTTGAAGAAGCATTGGAACATTTAAAGAATCAAATCATTTCACTCTAGATAAAACATGATTTCATATGATTTGACTCCGACCATGGCTTCCGAAATCTTCAGCCTCTTTACCAATGTAGGACCCATGATGTCATCCAACTCTTGAAAGTTTTCTACTATTAGTTGTAAGAGTTTCCTCATAATGTTATCATTTTAAGGAGGTATAGATGAAGTTAGCCTTATAATCTCACTAATATAGAAGCCACCATAAGTTTTAGCCCTTCACAACGATAATCCAAGCACTTGTGTTGTATCAAGGAAAGCATGTATGGTTCTAGAGCCCAATTTAAGCTCCTTAAAGATGATTGGTTCACCTTGGAAATATGTGAATCTATTTCTTCCAATTTTAGAAGGGATTTTATTGTCATCTTCATAACTTCAAATATGAGCTGAATGAGAAGAGCATATTTCCTATCTCTTATTCCTTTTGTATATCCCTTGGCTGCTCCATTTTTATAATAGCATGGAATCCTCTTGAGAAGGGTATGTTGTTCTGCCTTTTTATCCAGTCTATATTGTAGCCCACTAAGAAAATATTATGTTGTTTCATAAGTTGTTTTAATAACTCTACTAGAACCCTAGAAACTCTACTGGAACCCTAGCAACAACTTATACAATTTTATAGAAGTTGTAGAATCTCTTTCTCGGCCATAACATCAATATTCTCTACTCATCATGCCCCCAAGCTACATTATGTGACTTATACAACCATAAATCAAACCCTAGTACAACCAACTAGCACCAACAACATAATTTCCACAACAATACTCTCACTCAAATATCAACACGCTAATACCAACAACATACTTATTAGGAACATAACACTAGAAATATAGTGACATGGCATATACAACGTTATCAACATAAAACAATATAGCAACATACAATTTATTCATTTAGAAAATTCACATATTGGCACTACTCAACAAGTACAATGCTCACACAACAACTGTTATTAGTAGTGACAATATGATAACATACATAAATCCGACCCCAAAATACTAACAGTCAACTTTACATGGATTTTAATGCACTATACATATGTATAATTCTACAAACTACCAGCAACCCCAAAACATCACACCTTGTCTATTCAATTCAATTGCACCCTATTCCAATGCTAGTTGATCATTGTGTGGCATTATTAGTGTAACCCCCTTATTTATATTGTTTTTCCCATGTACTCCCCATATTGTTATTATTGTACCCCATAGAATCCCACTATTATCATTGTTGTGCCCTTACATTATTATTGTTATGTAGGATCTGATTATATTGTGACCCCTTAGACTCCTATATCTAGAAAGTAGGTTTTGTCATTTTTATCATCCAATAATTGTTCATTTATGTAATGTAAAGGAGATTTCCCCCTAGAAGAGGCTTATTTATAAGTCGTTGACCTATCTTTTCTTCTATTTTGTGAGTTGGTTGCATAACATTTGGTATGAGAGCTTTGGATTCTAAGGTTTCACTTCTTCAAACAGGTTATCCTGGAATTTTTGCTATAAATTTTTTTTTTTTATGAAGCTTCAGAAGCTAAAATTGAAACCACGTGGATTCGAAATACTAGTGAACCTTGTGTACAAATTTTAGATCTTGGTTCGCTATATTTTCTGGAGATTTTGTCTTCCATCCGTCAAATTCAAATTGATGGCAGCCGTCAAACTCGAATTTATTATCATAGGCTAGCATTTGGTATCTTTGGGAATTTATCAGATTTATTATCATATGTCGGCATTCCGTATCTTCGGGTATTTTATTTGTTTATAATTTTTTGGAATTTTTTGGTTCTATTTTCAAGTTAAATTTGAATAGAGTTATGTATGGATCGGTTGGAATTACAAATTAGAGTTCTTGAATTCTCTATAATTTGAATGCAGAAATTATGTACATATACAATCCAAAAGTGAGAAGATCATCCTCATATTGTAAGGCACCTATTTTATCAGGTATCACATTTGAGTTTCAAGTAGTAGAGTTGTGTGGAAGTCAACTTAGAAGAATAATTGTTTCCTTGCGTGTGTTGGACATTATTGTGGCTTTTTTTGGAAGTTGCTATCTCACACGTTTTGACTATGATTTCTAACTCACATTTCTATCATTAATCATGCTCAACAAGACTTTCGTGTCTGCCAGCTTCAGGTTTAAAGATGATACTAAATGCTTTGGATAATGCTTCTTACGTGGATAATTGTTTTTGGTACTTGAAGAATCAAAGGTCAACCCTCTCACGAAAAAATGAAATTGTGTGTGCTAATCTTGCTCAATTAATTACAGGGAAAACAAGGGGCATACATAATTTGTTGGCTTATGGGAATTAGATTCCTTTTCTATTGGAATAGTACATTTATAGTTGAAGGTTACTATATTGAAGCTATATTCCTGGTTAGTATCACAATTTACAAAGTCTTCTCTTATTCCTTTTCAGTTTCTTGCTGTAATCTTGTGTCAGCAATACTTTGCTCCACCCATTAGATTTCTACTAACCAGTTTTATTTTTGAAGGGTCACTGCTTAGAGATAACTAGAGGAAATGATACAAATAAAAAAGTGCAGCATGAGACATTCTTAGTAGAAATTACTAGCTATGTTGTGTTTATTGGTGACATTCTATTTCCTTTGTTTATATAGGTCATCTGGCCACATGGTGGCCACTATTTCTCAACTAAAGAAAAATTGTTCGAGTTTCTTGCTTTTATGGGGAAAAATGACATTAACAATATTATTGATGTTGAGGTATATATCATATAAATCCTTTATAGCCTAATTTGTTTATATTACAGTGTTCATCGACTTTCATGTATTATACTCTGCATTGTAACTTTTTTTGTTTTCTTTTTGCAAAAAATGGACTCAATATTGATGGTAGGAAGCAAGGATTGAAGAAAGAGGGGAACAATAACACTAGAGTGACAAAGAGAGAGAAGTGTATTGGTCTAGTGGTACCTGTAGAGCCAATATCCCGCATAAGACACACTGATAAAGACTGATGTTCAAGTTTTCAGAGTTGGTGAATTCACTTGCAATTCCTTGGCAAGATAATGATAATGTTTTGAAGTGATGAACAATATTTTATCTGTAAATTGTACTCCAGCCAATATTAAGTTGGAAACTCATATTGTAATACTTGACATTTTATATAATATAATTTGTGGTTGGAATTATTTATAGTTGCGCTTGATATTACTTGGTATTGTAATTAACGTATGTAACATTGCATTTTCATATTAGATGAACATGTAAATTGTATGACATTTTTTTAAAATTTAGCTGCAAAGTCATACTAATAAATTTATGTTGATTAATAATGAACACATAAAATCAATCTAAAACTTTTAAAATAGTAGTTTATATTGATTGATAATGAACACAAATAAAATGAATATACAACTAAATTAGTCATTTATAATGATTATTAATGAAAGTAAATGAAATGAATATAAACTACTAAATTTGTCATTTATATAATGAATAAATGACTACTAAAAATGATAAATTGCTGACTACAAATGATGACTAAATTTTGCATATATACGACTATTAGTAGCTAATTTACAGTATCTTATAACAGAACTAAAATTTAGTGATATTTATTCGGTCATTAATTGGTTTCAAACGATGACTAAAATTTGTATATTTATGACTATTAGTAGCTAACTTACAATATCTTATAACACGACCAACATTTTGGTCATTAATGGATTTATTGGGTGATCATATAGTCATATATTTTTTTGTATATTTGGTCATTAATTGTGACAATTAATGACCAAATCAAAGATTAAATCAATGACCAAATCAATGGCAAAATTAATTACCAAATCAATGAATGAATTAATGATCAAATCACTGACTAAATTAATGAAAAAATCAGTGACTAAATCAATGAATAAATTAATGGCTAAATCAGTGACTAAATTAATGACCAAATATACAACTAAACAAAAAAATTGAGATAACCAATTAATGACTAAGCTAAAAACAACCAAAAGTTGGTCGTGTTATAAGATACTGTAAATTAGCTACTATTGGTCACTGACCAAAAAATAGACGTTTATATGCAAATTTTAGTCGTTTGTTTAGTAACTAATTAGCCATTTTCTACTAGTGTTATACGTGAAAAACTTCCAATTCAAAGAATATTGCCAAAACTTGATGAGGAAGGAAAAATCATATTCGAACCTAAAGTAGTCACGAAAACAAGAACTCACTAGCTACGGAATCGAACAATTTCAGAGTTTCTCATCAAGTGGAATAACTTACCCACTGAAGATTCTACATGGGAGGATGAGAATTTTATACAGAAGCACCCAGAGCTACTCAAGCATTGAGGACAACACTTTTTTGAAGGAGATGGACATGTTAGGTCCCTATATTACTAGTGTAGTCCCTTATTGTTGTTAGTGTAGCCCCCTTATTGTTATTGTTGTACCCCAGTTACCCCAATTTTTTTACTATTGTGCCCTTACATTATTATTGTTAGGTCGACTAGGATTATATTGTGACCCCATGGACTCTTATATATAGAAGGAGGTTTTTTCATTTGTTTCATCCAAGAATTGTTCATTTATGTAATGTAAAGGAGGTTTCCCTATTGAAGTGGCTTATTTCTAAGGCGTTGATCTCTCTTTTCTTCTATTTTTGGAGTTGGTTTTATAACAGATTGATACACTATTTGATAGTGGTTTATAAGAAAATATTATTTCAGAGGACATTGTCAAGAAGTTAAATTTAGAGACCATTCCACATAGTAGACCCTATCCTTAAGGTTGGGTATGTAAGAATGAATAATTACAGGTTTCAAGGAGATGCAGCCTTAGATTTGCAACAACTAAAAACTTTCTTGATGAAGTTAAACTTGATGTAATTCTGCTTGATATTTGTGGTATAGTTTTGGGAAGCCCATATCTTTATGATAGGAGAGAAATATTTCATTGGCATAAGAATAAGTATCAATTGTTCAAGAAATGGATTAAGAGCATTTTTAGAGTGCATAGTAAGAAGATGAGTTTGTCTCTTATGAATGTTGGGAAAATGAAGAGAATTGAGAATGCTAGTCAAAATTAAGCTTTGTTAATGTTCAGGCATCATTATGGTGTGAATGAGGCCTTTCAAGGAAATGCATCAAATGAAAAATATGATTTCATTGAGGTTTCTAATAACTAGGTAACAAATTGCACCTGACACGGCGAGAATCTCGTCAGCACGGGGAAAATTTATCGCCCCACGTGGCCGACAAAGCCTGAAATTGTAGGAAAGATTGCAGAAGGTGTGATTTGTAGGACATATAGTGCAAAAAACTTCAAAATATCATAAATTTTGTAGGTTTTAGCCTTTTTGGGAGAAAAAAGAGGCTAGACATGGGTTGTGATAGTTTTGAAGCCATTGGAGCTACTATTGAATCCCTTTGAGCACCATAATCTGATGTAAACACCATTTTTTGAGAATAATGAAAGAGGCTAAACCAATGGAAATTGGACCAGGAGATGTAGCCCAAGAGGAGTGAACTCCTTCATTTTTTCATGTGTTGTGTTTACCGTTATGGTGATGTTGTCTCTTGTTTTCTACAAAAACTGAATTATTTATTCAAGTTTATGTGTTTAAGAACTAGTGATAAGAAGGTTAAATACCTATTTAATCACTTGCAAAATTTACATAATCCTCAAGTAATTTCACATACAGATCAATATATATTAATAATCATCATTATATATGAATATTTTTAATAAGTGAAAATAATTTCCCCCACTCTTAGATGTGTATAGTGTAGGCCTGAGATGTAATATACATATCACATTAAAGCATGAAATGTGAGATATTTCTTAAATTCAATATTTTTTATATTGTAATTTATCTTATTAATAAAATTACTAACAATTTTTTTAGATAAAAGAAATTATATTATACATATCAAATTAAAATACAAAACATATAAATAGTACTTATAAATTAACATCCATTTTACCATATAAATTAAAATAATTATTCCAAAACCTATCTTAAATTTAATTAATAAGCGGATACAAATTTAATATTTATAATATAACAAAAAAATTAATCATGAATATTTAGCATGGATATTATTAGCTTCTAAATAGGATTTTTTACAATACCGAGAAGAGAAAGATAGAGGGAGGGAGGGAGAGAGAAAGAGGAGGGAAGAAAATCATAATACCAAAGGCTAATACCATGGTTTATCAATACCATGGGTAATCTACTAAGGATTTTGATTATTATGTTATGGATCTAGGCTTTTAATTATTCTCTTACAATACCATGGGCCAATACCATGGATTATTAATACCACATGCCCAAAAACTATAATTTATTTCAAAATTAAAATATTTTACAGATACTTTATTTTAATTTAATTTTATAATATTTTTTAATTAAATCTAAAATCAAAAAGGTTATAATTACTTTTAAGGTATATTTAGAATATTCCAATCAAGATTAAATCGAGGTTTTAATAAATTAAAAGTGAGAACACTTTTATATATACATACATGAAATTTATATAATATAAATAATATTATAAAAGAACCATGATAGATGCATATTAACCAAGGATCAAAGCGAAGAGAAAAGAAAAGTGACTAACAATGATAGAGGTAAGATAGTGCATGATTCTTTAATTAATTTTTTTATTATTGTATTTTCTTTGACATGATTGATCCAAAATATAGGTTTAATATTTTATAACCAGTTATGTTTTTTTTTAGTTTAGCTACTTTCTTAAATAAAATACAATGGGATCGTCTTTAAGAGAGAGAGAGATATGGAGGGGAAATAAAGTCGTGGAGAGATACATAGAGGGAAGAACAAAGACATTGAGAGATAAAGGTGGAAATAGAGAGATAGTGACAAGGGAGGGATGAAGATGGAATGAGGGAGAAAGGAGATGAGGGAACATAGAGAAAATGAGAGGGTAGAGAAAAGGAAAGAAGGGAAAGACAGAGACAAGGAGACATAGATATGGAGGGGGAAGAGAGGGGGAGTGTGAGAAGGAGAGAGGGATGGAGGTAGTAATAGATTTGGAGGATGGAAAAAGAGTGTGTGTGTTATGTGGGGGAGAGACAAAGGGAGGTGGGGGAGAAATGAATTGAGAGAGAGGACAGAGAGGGGGAGAGAGAGATGGAATTGGAAGGGGAAGAAAGATATAGAGATAGAAAGGTAGAGAGGGAGAGGGAGTAACAAGGGAGAGATGGAGAGACGGTGTGTGTGTGTGTGTGTGAGAGAGAGAGAGAGAGAAGGGGAAGATAAAGATACAAAAGGGGAAGAGAGAGAGGAAGAGTGAGATATATAGATATGGAGATAGAGAGTGTATGTTTTTGGGGTGAGAAGGAGAGACAGGGGGAGATCGAGATACAGATGGAGGGGCGAGAGAGGGAAGAAGAGAGAGGCAAAGAGAGGGGGGAGGAAGAGAGATATATATGGAGAAAAGTGGAAGAGAGAGAGAGAAGGAAGAAACAGACAAACAAATGGAGATATACATATACATGGAGAGAGAGAGAGAGAGAGAGAGAGAGAGAGAGAGAGAGAGAGAGGAGGGGAAGAGATAGAGAGAGAGAGAGGAAGAGGGAGAGATTGATAGATAGATAGATAGATAGATATGGAGAGAGAGTGTGTGTGTTTGTATGCTTAAATACTGATATAGAGAGATAAAGGAGTGACATAGGAAGATAGAGATATAGATGGAGGAGGCAAGATGGAATAAGAGAGAGGAAAAGAGAGGGAGGGAGTAAGAGAGATAGATATGGAGAGAGAGAGAGAGATGTGTTTAGGGGGATGAGATAGAGATACAAATAAGGAAATATGGAGGGAGATATATATAAATATGACAAGGGGAGAGTGGGAAGTAGAGAAATATAGATAAAGGGAGGGAGAGACATAGAGAGAGAGAGAGAGAGAGAGAGAGAGAGAGAGAGAGAGAGAGAGAGACGAGAGAGAGAGGGATGGGGAGAGAGTGAATGAGAGAGGGAGGGAGATAGAGACAGAATGGAAGGTGGAGAGAGGGAAGAATAAATAGATACAAAGAGACAAATACAAAAATAGAAGTTAAGTTAGATCGAGGAATTCATAAATATTTTGGTTTTCATAAAATAGATGTATTGATTTCAATGTAGTTGATTTCTAATAATAATTGATCGCTTGCACTAGATGCATTGATTTAAGTGTAGTTGTAGATTTCTAATCCTATTTAATACCTTGCACTACATAAATTGATTTCAGTGTAGATTTTGATTTATACTCCTATTTTATTGCTTGCATTAGATGCATTGGTTTCAATGTAGATACTGATTTCTAATTCTATTTGATCACTTGCACTAGATACATTGATTTCAATGTAGATGTTGATTTCTAATACTATTTAATACCTTAACCTAGATGCATTGATTTCAGTGTAGATATCGATTTCTAATCATATTTAGTACCTTACACTAGATGCATTGATGTCAGTGTAGATGTCGATTTCTAGTCCTATTTGATTGCTTGTACTAGATGCATTGGTTCCATTATAAATATTTATTTCTAATCCTATTTGATTATTTGCACTAGATGCATTGATTTCACTGTAGATGTTGATATATGATTCGATGCAACTATATGTATCATGTACATTAATTTCAAAGTAATTCAATTAATATTGTATGTTGATTTCAGTGTAAGCACATCTCTTCCCCTTCATCTATATCTCTAACTCCCATTGCCTCTCATTATTTATATCTCTATCTCACCTCCAAAACATACACACACTCTCTCCATATCTATTTATCTCTTTCTCTCCTTCCATTTTCCCCTCCTTCTCTCTCTCTTCCCCTTCTATCTCTCTCTAACACTTCTCTTTATATATATATATATATATATATATATTTCTCATACCGTGTCTTTGCCTCTCTCTTCTTCCCTCTCTCCTCCCCTCCATCTATATCTCTATATTATTAGAAATATGAGAGAGATGAGATAAGAAAATGATTGTGAACACAAAAAATCACATTATATTTTTATTGATCATCACAATTACATATATAGGATGTAAATCACTGACTTCCACATATCTATATCCTAAGAAAGTGGATCTACGATTGTCACATGACACAACAACAACTCATACACATGGGAAACAACCACATATAGAATAACACCTCAAAATACTCACTAAAAACCTGTAATACACATGACATACATGACATGGAAGCATTAATTCGAACACCCTCCCTTAATGCTTACATGTAGAAAATATAGAAAACATACATTACAACAATAAATAAATCTTTGTTAGATTTGTCTGATATGGTCGTCACTAGCACTCATATCCACTCTGAATCTCAAGGTTTCCGCTTTATTCTTCACCACACTTTCAAGCTTCCCACTTGATTTATTTAAGACATAACCGCTTCAGACCATCGTTGGCGTGCTTTGTAGAATTTACGCTTCTCAACCTCTCGGAGTGCAATGGGTCAGTCTCAATACTAAACCATCCTATGAAACTACCACCATCTATGAATCCACGACTATCCACAACCTTCATCAGTTATCTAGGACATCATTCTCGATATAGAATGTCTTTAGCACAAAATTCTACAAATTGACCTTTTATAAAATAATCTATAGTGACACTATCAGAGCACGATGGGTCAGACCAGCTTGACCTTATTAAGAAGTACCCGTGACTAATTCTCTCGGAGCATGACATGTCACATTAATGTGTTGAATAGTTGGCATGTTATTTTTCATTAATACCTATTTATCTTGTAACATTTTCTGAGTATTCTAAATATTCTTTAGATGTTTTAGAAACTCTTAATAAACCATAAAACTTGATGCAAACTCCTTTACAGTGGGACAACACATGTAACTTAACAATTGTTTTCTTATTAAATATAACCCTGGTATTTCACAAAATTTTAAAAGTTAAATATAAATTCCAATATTTAAAAAATAAAATACAATTTACAACATTTTAAGTTTATGATTATATTATTTTATTTTCAAAATAGTTAAAGGGTATTGTGGCTTTATAATTTTTTTTAGTGTTTTGTATGGGGTTTTGTATTTGGTTATAATTTTATAAGACAATGTGAATATGAAAACCAACTATATAAGAGATAAAGCATATCTCATAAAATGTGGATGTTTGACCAAAACTCACATAATTTTGGTAATACCATCCCATACTTTTTTATTCAATATTAAACCACGTTTTTCATTCAACATTAAATAACAAAATTGTTCTTCATTCAACATTAAATAACAAAATTATTTGTAAATTTAAAATTTATTAAATACAAAAATTCATATAATCTTTATATAATAAATTCAATCATTTCTAATTGACCATCCATCCTATAGACCATTTATCTTGTAATTTTTACTTTTTAAGTATTTTAAAAATTCATTAGAAACTCTTAATAAACCATAAGTTTTATTCAAACTTCTTTACCGTGGGATAGTACATGAAGTTAACAATTGTTTTTCTATTAAAGATAATTCTCATACTTTATAATTTTAAAGAATTAAATACAATTTACAATATTCTAATAATTATGGTTATAGTTATTTTACTTTAATTGAAGAAAAAATTTAAAGGTATTGTTACTTTTTAATATTTTTTTATTTTTGGTGTTAAATTTTGTATTTGGTTTAAAGTTTATGAGGAAGGACTGAAAATGAAAAGATTTCCATATTGACTCAAAAATACTTTAATTTTGGTAATTTTTCTTTTCAATATTGAAATTAGTTTTCCAATTTAACATTTAAAAAAAAAACTTTTGTGTGGGTCAATGATGGACCAAATCTAGTGCAATTCTAGGTGAGGATATATCATTGCTAAACACGTTAGGACATTGTTTTAGGATACCATTTTTCCATTTATCTTTAAAATTATTATTTTAACTCGAATATTTTATAATTATAAGAGGTTGGTAAACGATGCCACAAATTTATTTGGATGATAATTTTCTTGCCGTAATAAGAGGAGAAGAAAAATAAAAAAATCAAAATGCTGAATGTTTGAATTGTTTTATTTATTATGAAAATAGATTCAACGCTATCAAAAACCCAGAGCAAGTTTCTTGATTTTGTCATAATTTTACCAAAATTTCTATTATTTTGGAAATTAATATGTGAGTTTTTTAAAAATACCGTTAATTATAAATGTAACGGTAGGAATTTCCATTATTTTTAAAGCTAATTTGTGGGTTTTTTGAAACTACACTTAACATACATTTCCATTATTAAATTTCGAACTAATCTAAAAGGTGAGTCATGGATGGTTGTATCCAACTTATTCACGTCCTCGCCATAGATCATGGTGCCCCAAAAACGAGTTAATCTGGTGAAAATATACACATGAGAAGATCTGGTCCTATTTCTTAGTGGCATTACTATATATACAGAGGAATACAATCAAATAAAGTATAGTAGTTATCCTCCGGTTGACAAACTCGGGAAAACCACGACCAAGTTGATATGGAGCGCCGCAACCAACGAAATTCCATTGCTTACAATGGCTGGAGGCAGGAATATGTACTCTGTCCTAATATCTGGAGGCAGGAAGATGTACTCTGCCCTAGCTGCCTGGGGATTTTAGTTGTATTCCTCCCTCCTTTTCGCTGTTACACCTTCCATATCTCCGGTAGCCAAGCCCTCATCCTCTGGTGGCGCCGCCGGAGGACGTCAACGGTTTGCTCTCTGATCACGGGTAGGTTGGTTCTAGTTCCTGCAACACCATTAATTCTATTAATACTTCTTAATAAAAATATACAATTTGGAAAAATAGTTCTTAATGAAAATTTACAACAACCCGTTTGTTGTAAAGTTTGTTATAAAGTTTCACTAAGAACTATTTTTCCAAGTTGTAATGGTGTTGCAGGAACCAGAACCAGCCTACCCGTGATCAGAGAGCAAACAGCCGACATCCTCCCAGCGGCACCGCCAAAGGATCTGTCGGAGATATGCAAGGTGTAACAGCGAAAAGGAGGGAGGAATACAATGAAAATCCCGAGGTAGCTAGGGAAAAGTACATCTTCCTACCTCCAGATATTAGGACAGAGTACATATTCCTTCCTCTAGCCATTGTTGCTCCACCTGCTCAATCTTTATTTGTCGTAGCGAAGATATTTGATTATAATTGCATTTTTACAATTTTACGGAGGTATCAAATGGAAGACATGCTAAGTAAATGCAAACCAATCTTAAGAATACTTCGGGAATCTTTGAGTATACTACCTGTTAGTGTAGTTAAGTTGTCAAGAGTAGGATGAAATTAAATTGAGTTAAGAGTAGGGATGGAATTTGACTAGCAAATTACTTATTATGAGATGATTTGTTTCTCAAATACAATTGAAAATATTGTCAAAACTTTAAGATTTTTTTGTTGAAGTTTTAAAATAGAAAATGTAGTCTTCCAATTCTTTTTTATACAAATTTTAGTATTCTTTTGTTAAAAATATATATTCATCAATAAAGTTCGAATATTAAAGATTTTAGCAAAGTTTTATTTAATTATATTGATGTGTATTTTACAACTAGTATGAGGGAGATTTGTAATTTTTTTTGGCTAGATGGATATTCTTATTTAAAAAAATATAAATTAAAAATATATTTATTATAAAAATAAAATATATTTATTATTTACAAATAAATGTATTTGTAAATTTGGTCAAATCCCTTTATAGGATGTCACTGCCGTCAGATTCAAGATAGAGATCAAGATCTGAAACGTGGAAAGAAGAGGAAACTTGATGGCGAAATCTACACCACTGAATGGAGAGAAGCAGTTATTCATGTTGCGGAAATGGTTCCAATCGGTGTTTTGATCGAGGAGTTCAACAGATATTATAAGAGCAGAATCATTTCCTCTGTTCGAGATATTAAAGGAGATGTTAAGTCCTATGTTCAAAAGGGAAAGGAAAAGGAAGGTGAATCCATTCATATTCCTCGAGATAGTTTTAACTATCATTTTTCTCCGACTCCCCCTTCATGATTTGCTAGCTTGTATATCGGTAAGTGATTACTGGGCTTCTGCCTGTGCTTCCAATTTTTTTCAAGAAAATTACACCAGTACTAAAAAATGCATTGTGATTAACAACCACAACTTAGACATGTAGGTTTTTAGTATTATCTCAAAGAGCCGGTTTTTGTTGAAGGTCCCTTGTAATTGGGATACCATGGGCATGAAAGCTAGCAGTGAAGGTTTGTTTTTGGTAGCTCGATCTGACTACACATTGCATGTTGTCAATCCTCTCACGGTGCAGGTCAAGAGTTTGCCCATCATTTCTCCTACTACACGTAGCCGTGGTAAATTTCTGAACCTTCTTGTTGTCCATGGAACAGCAGAGATGGATACTGACAATAACACGGGGCATTTCAGAGTTTATCTTTTTGGTAATTGGTATCATGACAGAAAGAGTCTTCTTCACATTGCACAATATAATTCCATAACTGAGATGTGGACATTGAAGCCACTTTGCCCATTTTTGAGTTATGATCCTGTTAGATCTAAGAGATTTCCATACCCTTTATGGAGTTATAAGAATGACAATGTTATTTATGGCTTTTCAGCAATCTATCAATATTTTCATTATTTGTGTAATGATCGTGTAAATAACTATAACAAACAACCCTACGCTCAAGTCCATGGAGCTCGGGTGGAGGAATTTCCAGAAACAATTCAAATGGAAACGTATTATGGAGAAACATATTATAGTAATGTTGCTTTACCAACTGTGATCCCCCATATTAGTGGAAAGATCCATTTATGAATGATATTTGTTGGAAGAATAAAGAAAAATGATGGTGGAAAACAGGTATATGGGAGGCCACCCATAGTGTGCCATGCTGATATAGGATTGTGGGAATATAATCCAACAAACACTACATTGTGTATGATTGACACTATCTCTATTGCATCTATTGAAAGTATGATCAAATCATCAGAAGGAACTGATTTTATTGTAATTAGAGATGGCCATGAGGATATTTGGATTATGTTAAGGGGTGGAGAGACTATGTTGCATTATAAATTAGGGACTAAGCAATGGTTACTAGAGCCTGGATGTCCAGGTGGGGGATATATGGATGCTAACATTCAATGGAAAGCAACATTTGAGAATCTAAAACTCAATGCTAAAGTGAATGTCTAAGTTTGATTATGATCTACTAGGCAATGGTTACTAGATCCTGGATGTCCAGGTGGGGAATATATGGATGCTAATATTCAATGGAAAGCAACATTTGAGAATCTCAAATTCAATGCTAAAGTGAATGTCTATGTTTGATTATGATCTACTAGGTAATGGTTACTAGAGCCTGGATGTCCAGGTGGGGAATCTCACTGGAAAACAACATTTGAGAATCTCAAATTTAAAGCTAATGTGAATGTTCAAATTTGATTATAATCTCCATTTTCAGTTTTGTAAATATTTGATATCATTTTATGAAAATTTTATTTATAAAAAAGTGATCGACTTTGGTTTTTTATTTTTATATACAAATTAGAGAACATGCTTTGCCTCATATATTTACAACTTGCATAATCTATATATGTAAATATGTATTGTTAATAATAATTTGAATTTATGTATCAGATCTTTGATATTGATTTTATGTTCATATGACTATATTGTAATTTTGTTACATATAAACATTTATTAAAAAATAAACATTTTCCACTTTGTATACCATTTTTTTTCTTACTTAGAATGTGGTGTATGTTATATATCTTTATTGAGATTTTGTAATCAATTTTTTTATGAGGAAAAAATTATAATTTCTGTTAGATGTTTAATATAAATTACATTTTGTATAGCACTGAAGAGATGAGAGCTCTTTCCATGTCTAAAAATAGCAATAGTAATTTCTATTAGTAAATGTATACTTAACATCATAAAATATTAGAAAATACATATCATATCTTCTCAATCTCATGAGAATTGAAAAAAAACATAATAAGTGATAAGTTTGGTAAAGTGTTCATCATCATACTCTCTGTAAAAAGCTTGTGATAATACTTATAAGAGATCCTCAGAGTGCCCAGATATTGTTTACCTCCTTCCTTAGAGAGAGTGTTTATGCTTGTGTTCTTTTCCCTATAGATATGACAACATGCAATTCTATCAAAAGAAATTTTTAATTATAAAATATTTTCAAGAATAAGATGGTGTTCATGTAACATTTCGTAAAATCATTAACCCAATAAATACTAATCTTTGAGTCTCCAAAAATCTACAACTATTCATATCTTTTGAATAGAAAACAAACAAAATAAACTTAAGGGTTAGAAATTGGCATAATTATTAACAAGTTAAGACTATAGCTTAGCTTGAAGAAATGATTATCTCCTAATTATAACAACCCCCTATTTTGTAATCATTCTCCCTCATTCGGGGAATTTTGAGGTCTAAAATGGGCCTCCAAAGAAAAATGTACAACAAAAATAAACTTTATAACAACCAATAGGATTCAAGATGATGATGTCAACCATGGGGGATGATTTACCATTTTTCAAATAAAAGGGTAAAAATATTAAAAAATAATAAAATAATAAAACTACTTTTTCAACTTGTATTTTCAACTTATCTCCCAAAGTTTTTACTCAAATTTTGAGCGGGAGTACTCATTGGATGCAAAATTTAATTCCTTATCCAAGGAGTACCCATGTTGCATACTTTTGATGAACTCTACTACACGAAAAATGAGAAATACATTAAAAAACGTGATTGTAATCACGTTTTTTTATGTATTTCTCATTTTTCATGTAGTAAGACTCATTGAAAGTATGCAACATGGGTACTCCTTGGATGAGGAATTAAATTCCGCATCCAACAAGTACTCCCGCTCGAAATTTGAGTAAAAACTTTGGGAGATAAGTTGAAAATATGAATTGAAAAAGTAGTTTTTTTCATTTTTCCCTCTAAAATTTGATGATGTCATCAAATCTTATTTGATTTTTTTCACTATTATTTTATAATTTCCTTAGGAGGCCCATTTTAGACCTCAAAATTCCCCTAATGTTTCCTAAAGTTTGAATTTTTCATCGGCTTAGAGAATTAGGTAAAGTTGCATTATTATCAACCATTTCTCTTTTCTTATGATTATTTGAAGGTTCTTATAATTATTTGAAGTATAGACTTTATCATTTATATTATTATTTTTCAATGTAAATATTTGTTTATGTGTATATCAAATGCTCTTAATATTGTGAAATTTTTTAATGTTAATTTGAATTTTTCATATTTATATCACATTTGTATGTTATATAAACAAAAAATTATTTTTTGAAGATAATTGAAATATTTTAATATGTGTTATATTTTATGTTTTTATTGATTTATGAATTTTTTTTTTGCATCATTCTCAAGTTGAAAAAAATGTAATGTTTTGCCTTGTATACATTTTGATTAAGTCAAATTACATAAATATAAAAATAAATAAAACAATTAATATAATGTAATGTAAACATTTTAATTTTCTCAAAATAAAAATAAAATAAAAATAACTCTATAAAAATAAAAATAAAATTGGCTCATGGTATTCACCCATGGTATTCATGTGCAATATTTCCTATTTAAAAGGGGAACTAAACCAATCCAGAGCCATCTTAACTCCTTATCTACCAAACCCCGCTTAGTAGATATGGAGTTAAAATAGATCTAGGCTAGTGTAACAATTACTCCCATTAATAGAGAATGGATATATAAATTTAGAGATTTAGATTAAAATATATAGAATTTACAATTTTTATCTTATTTATCAATGCATAGAGATTACATTAACAAAAATACTCAAATTCAATCAATAATTTTAATATACAAAGTTTCATTGTTTTTTAAAGAAATAAGCTATAATTTTATTCATTAAAAATAATCAAAATTACATTATGCAAACACAAGTATATGCATATTGAAGTTAAAATACTTGCATAATGCATTTGGTTATGTAAGCCTTTGGACTTATGAAATAACAAAAAAATAAAAATAATACAATAATATTTTTTACCATTTCAATGCTGAGTTGGAGCATTGAAATCTTGTTGGATCTTTAATTAAACTGAGAGGGGGGGGGGGGGGGTGAATCAGTTTAATACATACATAAGATTTTCAAAATTTTTACCAAATTTATTTATAGCTTAATTTGTGAACAGTATTAAAATGTTGCAAAATGGTAGTAAATTAATGACACCTCACTTATGTTGGAGAGCAGTAAAACAATTAAGAAAATTGAAGAACGACTCAACACATAAGAAACACACACAGAGACAGCAGATGTAAGTGGAAACCCATAAAGGGAGAAAACCACATCTTATTATTTTTGTGATGCAAAGGCAAGCTCCAACTCCCTCTCACCACTGTTTTCTACAGGAACCAACCTACAGGAGGCTCTATCCTCAATTCTGCAAGCTACAACTTGCAAGGAAGCACCGACTCCCTTCAATTTTCTGCAGGCACCAACCTACAGGAGGCTCCAACCTCAGTCATCTACAACTGACAGCTATCAAGCCGCAACTTGATAGGGAAGCTCCAACTTCCTCAATTTATCAAACTGAATCTTTGTTGATTTACCTCCGGGAGACGCCCGTTCGTAGCTTCTCTTTCTGCTCTTCTTTTAGTCTTCTCTGCCTTACTTCTATACTCTGCCTTCTCTAGATTTACTCTCTCTTACTTCTTCTTGCATATCTAGATGATATTATTTATAAGAATTTTCTTGTGACTGTTAGCATTCCTCAAAGAATTTGGAATGGACAACCATACTTCTTCGCTTTCTTCCTTTTCATTTCTTTTCTAGCTCACTCAAAAAAATGTAACTGTAGGTGCTTGTTTTAATATTACAGTGGGATCTTTGTTTTTCCTCCAGAGACTTTCCAATGCATCACAAAAATATAAATCAATTAAAAATATTTACATTTAATTACAATGAGAGCTCTAGCTCACTCATACAGCCTTTTGGATCGCTACGCATTTGTCTTTTCTTTGACTGTGTTTTATCTCTTTTTAGCTCTGTTTGCTTTTCTGTCCTCTGCTGAGGTGTAACTGTTACCTTTTAAATCTGGGCATATTTCAACGCCTTTCATACAATAAGTGTCTTGTTTATGTGGAACTTCCGCAAGCGGAACAGACATATATCACAATCGTTGTATATTAGTAATCGCCCTCCCGTTAAGCTGAGGCATATACATAAACCCCACGGACCACACGACACATCGCAACAGTGTTATATATATATATATATATATATATATATATATACATATATGGTAATTTCAACTCTCAACATATTTAAACAAAGTTTTCACAAATAGACTGTTGTTCTGTATAACATATGTGACTTCCAGCGATGTACTGCTGAAACATAATTTTAATACATAAAAAATGTACTTACGGGCCCACTCGCCGATCTTTCCGATGTAATGTATCACTCCTCAACTTCTTTCAATTCCGATTGCTGCAAATTCCATTTGAAAGTATCGATGTCTTAATGCTCCGATTCCGATTATGCACTGTTATGACGAAACTTCAAGCATATATCAGTCGTGGTTTATAAACCCATCAAGTCCGGTCTTTCAATCGCAATCGTAAATATTTGTTAACATGTTCCGGGACTCAAACCTATCAAGTCACAGTTTATAAGTCCATCGGGTCCGAATCTCAATCGCAATCGCAACTTTCAGTTGTGATGTTCTGATGCTCCACTTTAACTCCGATGCGATTGACCACCTTTTACTGCATTTTGTCGATGCGATTGGAACATGGAACTGAAACATTTGTTAATCATAATTTATAAGCCCATCGGGTCTGGGCTTTAATAGCAATCACAAGTATTTGGTTGGATGTTCCGATTGGCCTATACTGCAATGCTCCGATGCAATTAGGCCGGAATTCAAATATGTATTAACCACCGTTTATACACCCATCGGGTCCAGGCTTCAATCACATTTGCAAGTATTTGGTTGGATGTTCTGATTGGCCTATACTGCGATGCTCCAATGTAATTAGGCCGGAATTCAAATATGTATTAACCACTGTTTATACACCCATCGAGTCTGGGCTTCAATCGCAATCGCAAGTATTTGGTTGGATGTCCCGATTGGCCTATACTGCGATGCTCCAATGTGATTAGGCCAGAATTCAAATATGTATTAACCACCGTTTATACACCCATCGATTCCGGGCTTCAATCGCAATCGCAAGTATTTGGTTGGATGTTCCGATGCCCTTGTGATCTCCGATTGCGATTGGGGAGGGGTCCCACCATATAAAGCTTGGTTCTTATAATAAAGCGCTCCACTTATATAACTGATATATATTTATACTTTGCCAATGGGTTATGCGATTCCTGGAATACGTTTTGTATATATATATATATATATATATATATATATATATATATATATATATATATATATATATATATATATATATATATATATATATATATATATATATATATATATATATATATACTTTTCCGCTAGAGGTCAAGCGATTCCCGAAATAATATTTGTGTTATATTAAATGTATAACGCCGATTGGAGTGTGCGATTCCCGGAATATGGTTCTGTATTATATGCATTACATTGCCGTTGGAGTTAAGTGATTCCCAAAATTATTTGTAATTATATATATCCCCCGGCTGAGGTAGCGATTCTCGGAATGACAGCTGTGTCTCTGCTCGGCCATCTCATTGTGCCTCTGTATTCGACTGTTATAATTTTATCCTGTCTCCTTTGCCTGTTTCTGCTTCAGCGCTGCTCAACCTCTGCCTCTGCCTTCTGCTGTACATATTCCCTGCTGCTGTTCTTTGCCTTCTTTGCCATCAATGAAAATATTTCTAATAGTCTCCCCCTTTGGCATTGATGGTAATACAGTTCCTCTGTTTGCCTGTTAAAATACTTTCTTCTGTTGCTTGCTCTTCCTCCCCCTTTGACATCAAGGGAAAAGGACGATGCCTCATTTCTCCGTATAGGCTCTGTCGTTGCATTTCCTTTCTTTGATTTGGGTTTAGACCACCATATTCTGACTTTGTACCCTGCTACTCCAGACTGTTGTACAAGACTTGTTGAGAGAATACTTTAAGGATTATTGAATTTGAATATACATTTTGTCTCTATCCGATATAGTGAGCCAATATATGTTTTATAGCTCTTTGATCCTGTGGACCTGTTTTATGCTTCCCTTGCCTGGTTAATCTCCCCTGAGAATGATATTTCTATTTCTGTTCTCCCCCTGAAACTGTGCTTTCTCTTCATATTAGAGAGTAGCATCTACAGTTACTACCCCTAGTTTGTCTCTCAAATATTTGAATGGTTCTCTAGCAAGTGGTTTAGTAAATATATCTGCTGTCTGTTCTTTTGTTGGTACATACTCCAGTTTTTCTATCTTCTGAGCGACTTGTTCTCATAGAAAATGATACTTGATTGGAATATGTTTATTTTTTGAGTGAAGTACAGGATTTTTAGATATACTTATAGCACTTGTATTATCACATTTAATTGAGATAGGTTCATCAATTCTTACCTTCATGTCTTGAAGAGTTTGCTTCATCCACATGACTTGTGTACAACATGATGCTGCTGCTATATATTCTGCTTCTGCTGTAGACAGAGAGATAGATGTTTGTTTCTTGCTTAACCATGCCACCAGACTTTTTCCTAGATAGAAAGCACCTCCACTCGTACTTTTCCTGTCATCCACACAGCTGGCCCAATCTGCATCTGTGTATGTTGTCAAAGTGAGGTTTTTTCCTTTAGGATACCAAAGCCCATACTGTGTAGTTCCTTGTAGATATCTGAATATTCTTTTGACTGCAAGAAGGTGATTTTGTTTAGGCGCTACTTGATATCTAGCCACTAGTCCTACTGCTAGCATGATGTCTAGTCTTGATGTTGTCAAATATAGCAGGCTTCCTATCATGGATCTGTAGAGTTTTTTATCTACATCTGAAGACCCATCATCAGCACACAGCTTGCATCCCATGATCATGGGGGTAGTCACAGGTTTGCAGTCCTCCATTTTGAATCTTTTCATCATTTCTTTTAAGTATTTTTCCTGAGAGATGAATGTGCCTGTGTTCTTTTGTTGAATTTGCAGTCCCAAGTAGAAACTAAGCTCTCCAATCATAGACATTTCAAACTCTATTTTCATCTCATCAGCAAACCCTTTTTCTAGTTCATCTCTGTTGCTTCCAAACATAATGTCATCAACATACACTACAACAATTAGGAGTTCATTTTCATGGGCTTTTATGTATAGATTGCTATCTACTCCACCTCTCTTAAAGCCTTGTTTTTGCAAATATTTATTCAGTCTTGAGTACCAAGCACGAGGAGCCTGTTTTAGTCCATATAGGGCCTTCTTCAGTCTACACACATAGTCTTCTTTGTCTGTCAATGAGAAGCCTTCTGGTTGTTCCATGTAGACTTCTTCTTCTAATTCTCCATTCAGAAATGCAGATTTTACATCCATTTGATATACTTTGAATTTTTGACAGCATGCAAATGCCAGAAACATTCTGATAGCTTCCATTCTGGCTACAGGGGAAAAAATTTCTTCATAATCAAGTCCTTCAATTTGTGAGTATCCTTTGTAGACCAGCCTTGCTTTATTCCTGATTACTTGTCCTTGCTCATTCATTTTGTTTTTGAATACCCATTTTGAACCAATGATATTCTTCTCAATTGGTTTAGGAACTAGTTCCCAGGTATTGTTCTTCTCAATTTGGTCCAATTCTTCATTCATTGATTTTACCCAATACTTGTCCTTGCTGGATTCTTCAAACTTCTTTGGCTCTATTTGTGATAAAATTGCTATGTATACTTCTTATGTCTGTTCAGTTAGCTGTCTTCTTTTTTGCACTTCTACACTCTTGTCTCCTATGATTTTTTCTTCTGGATGGTTCTTTTGAGTGTATCTTGAGGAGGTTTTTGAGTTCAGTCCAGCATCTTCTAATGTTTTTCTTGTTTCATCATCCTCCTGGTCCTCTTCTTCATGATTTTCTGATGGATTGTAATAGTTTGTATCTCTTGTATTGTTTGGAAGTTCTTCATCAAATATCACATCAATACTTTCAACTATTTTCCGAAGAGTCTTGTTATAGCACCTGTACCCTTTACTTTTGGAAGCATATCCTAGAAAAATCCCTTCATCTGCTCTTGCATCAAATTTCCCAAGGTTTTCATCATTATTCTTTATGTAACATTTGCTTCCAAATATTCTGAAATGTTTGATTGAAGCAGGCTTTCCATGCCATAGTTCATAGGGAGTCTTGTCACTGCTTGGCCTTAAGTGAGCTTTACTAAGGATATGTACTGCTGTGTGCACTGCTTCTGCCCAGAAGGTTTGAGCAATATTATTCTCTTGCATCATGGCTCTGCCAATTTGTTGAACAGATCTTTTTTGTCTTTCTGCTACTCCATTCTGCTGAGGTGTTCCTGCAATAGTGAATTGTTGTTTCATGCCATGCTCATTGCATATGTCAGCAAAGTCATAATCTGTAAACTCTCCTCCTCTGTCTGATCTGATACATTTTAGTTTGCATCCTGTTTGATTTTCTACTAATGCTTTGAATATCTTAAATTTGTCCAGTGCTTCTGATTTGTTCTTGAGAAAAGAAACCCATGTCATTCTGGAGAAATCATCTATTATCAGCATGAAGTAGGATTCTCCACTGGGTGTCTTAGTTCTAGCAGGTCCGCACAGATCCATGTGTACAAGCTAAAGTGGTCTTCTTGTTGATAGCTCATATTTAGATTTAAAGGATGTGTGAGTCTGTTTCCCCAATTGACAAGATTTGCATATGGTATTTGAAGGCCTTTTTATTTCTGGAATATCTCTGACAGCTTTCTTCTTGCTCAGCCTGATGATATGGTCGAAGTTGAGATGTCCCAGTCTCCTATGCCATAACCATGACTCCTCAAGTTTTCTAAGATGGCAGGCTTCATCCTCATATTTTACTATGTAAACATTACTCTCTGTTCGAACACCTTTGAGCAGAGTCTTTCCTGTTGTGCTTGATCTGACTTCACAATATTGTGCTCTAAAGAGAACTTCACAACCTTTGTCACACATCTGACTGACACAATATAAATTTTCTTTCAGCCCATCTACAAATAGTACATCTTGGGCCTTTCCTCTGCCATTATCTATGCTGACTGAACCCTTTCCTCTGATCTTTCCTGACTTATCATTGCCAAAAATAACATTACCAGATTTCTTTTCATCAAGAGTAATGAACTTACTTTTGTCTCTTGTCATGTGTTTAGAGCAACCACTGTCCAAATACCACTGGCTTTTCAGATCTTGAGCAGTTAGAGCCAGGTCACACTTATTCTCCTTCTTTTTCCACTGGAGGCATCCTTCTGTTTGATATCTTTTGTGAGGTGATGAATTGCATCCTTTTAGAGGACATTTGGAAGGCATATGTCCAGCTTGATTGCACATAAAGCATTTGATCATAGTTTTTGTAGAATTGTGAGTATGAGTAGACTTTCTTTGATTCATAAACGTCCTTGAAGTGTTGAAAATCAATCTTTGTCCATACTTTCTACACTCAATGATTTTATGGCCAAATTATTTACAATAAAAACAGTAACCATAGAAGCAACTTGCATACCTGATGTGAGGTTGTTTTCTCTAGTTGTTTATTTGAGACAGTCTCTTTGATGTTTGCATCTTTAGCTGGTTTGAATTACTCCTCCTTGCATGACAGTAGGCAGCAATGTGTCCCGACTTGTGGCAGACATAGCAGGTGGCATTCTTCATAGGAGGGAAGGATCTCCTTTGATGGTTTGCAAATTTGACAAACTCAGGATTATATGAACCTTTTTCTGTTGTCTGAGTATTTCTTTCATTCTTTGTTATTCGAGGATTCTTTTGGGTTCTGTCTTCCTCCTTACATGCTTCTTCTTTTGTAGGAATTATTTGAGGTGCTTCATCAGCCTTCTTTGCTTTCACAAAAATTATATTTTTGTTTTCTTTTTCTTTTCCTTTACTTGATTCTCCTTCATAGCCTATCCCAGTTTTTATTAGAGGAGATATTTTAGCATCCAAGATTTCATTCAACTTACCAGAGCTTGTCATTTGAGAAGGGTATATAGACACTTTCTGTTGGGCACTTTCTAATTTCTTCCTCAAACATACAATTTCTTCTTCCAGCTTCTCTTGTTCTCGATTTTTATCCTTGATTTTTTGAAGTAACATATCTTCAATCTTCTTGGCTTCTTCAAGATTTACCTTCAGCTGCATGAGGAATTCTGAATTTTGTTCTTCTTTCACACATTTGAGGAGAATCTCTTTTTGTTTTCTGCATTTTAGTTTGAGCCTGTCAATCTCCTCCAGAGCACTTCTTAGCTCCCCCTCAAGGTCGACCTCCCCATCTTCTTCTTCTTCTAGCAAGAGTCCTTCAAGATCTTCTATGGCCATCAGTAAAAATTGAGAGGTTCCTTCTTCTCCTGAGGATTCATCTAAGTCTTCAGATGTACTATTGTCTTGTTGAGCATAGAAGGATTTTCTGCTGAATTTCTTTCCTTTCTGCCAGTTTTTTGATGTATTTTTCTCTGATTCTTGAGCCTGATTCCTTAGTTTCTTGTGAGGATACTTAGTAGCATAATGTCCAACTCTTCCATAGTTAAAGCATTTGAAGGGTAGTTTGCCTTTGTATCTACCTGAGCCTCTATCTAGTTTCTTGACAAATTTAGCCTCTTCTTCATCAGAGCAAGAGCATATGTCTTCCTTTTCTTCTTTCTTATTTTATGTTTTAAAAGCTGCCTCCCTCGTACTTGGTTTCTTCTGTGGAAGCCTCATCTCATATGCTGTTAGATTTCCAAGTAGTTGGTTCATGGTCAAGGTCTCCCAATCGGTTGTTTCTTCTATAGCAGACACCTTGGGATTAAATCTAGATGGAAGAGATCTTAGAATCTTTTGAACAATTATACTTTTTGGCATGGTTTCTCCAAGATCTTTCATATTATTAACAATTGCTGCAACTTTTAAGAAGAAGCTGCCAACCTCTTCATCATCATTCATTTTTAAATTTTCAAACTAGGCTCTATATACTTGAAGTTTGGCAGTCTTTACCTTTTTATTTCCCTCATGGATATTCTCTAGAGTATCCCACATATCTTTGGCAGTCTTGTTGTGCATTACTTTAATAAACTCAGCTTCACATAGTCCATTTAAGATTGCATTCATTGCTTTTGCATTAGCTACAAAGTTTTGTTTAGCTTCTTTTTCTGAATCAATTGAGTTTGTGGAGTATCCAAATTCCACAGCATCCCAAACTTCTAATCCTAAAGACATTATGTATGCTCTCATCCTGATTTTCCAGAAGGCATAATTAGCACCAGTGAAGAAAGGTGCTTTATTGGTTGAACTTCATTCTTGACTAGCCATCTAGGGGACTTAGGATCTCCTTTCAGTTGTTAGACTCATACACAAGGAACGGCTTTGATACCAATTGTTGGATCTTTAATTAAACTGATAGGGGGAGGGGGGGGGGGTGAATCAGTTTAATACATACATAAGATTTTCAAAATTTTCACCAAATTTATTTATAGCTTAATTTGTGAACAGTATTAAAATGTTGCAGCCAATAGTAAATTAATGTGACACCACACTTATGTTGAGAGCAACAAAAAATTAAGCAGATTGAAGGAATCACATCAACACATAAGAAACACACACAGAGACAGCAGATGTAAGTGGAAACCCATAAAGGGGGAAAACCACATCTTATTATTGTTGTGATGCAAAGGCAAGCTCCAACTCCCTCTCACCATTGTTTTCTACAAGCACCAGCCTACAGGAGGCTCTATCCTCAATTCTGCAAGCTACAACTTGCAAGGAAGCACCAACTACCTTCGATTTTCTGCAGGCACCAACCTACAGGAGGCTCCAACCTCAGTCAGCTACAACTGACAGCTATCAAGTTGCAACTTGATAGGGAAGCTCCAACTTCCTCAAATTTCCAAACTGAATGTTTGCTAATTTACCTCAGATATCAGCTATGTTCTATAGCTTCTCTTTCTTCTCTTCTTTTAGTCTTCTCTTCCTTACTTCTATACTCTGCCTTCTCTAGATTTACTCTCTCTTCACACTCCTTGCATATCTAGATGATATTATTTATAAGAATTTTCTTGTGACTGTTAGCATTCCTCAAAGAATTTGGAATGGAAAGCCATACCTCTTCGCTTTCTTCCTTTTCATTTCTTTTCCAGCTCACTAAAAAAAAATGTAACTGTAGGTGCTTGTTTTAATATTACAGTGGCATTTTTGTTTTTCCTCCGGAGACTTGCCAATGCATCACAACAATATAAATAAATTAAAAATATTTACATTTAATTACAATGAGAGCTCCAGCTCACTCATACAGCCTTTTGGATCGCTACGCATTTGTCTTTTCTTTGACTATGTTTTATCTCTTTTCAGCTCTGTTTTCTTTTCTGTCCTCTGCTGAGGTGTAACTGCTGCCTTTTAAATCTGGGCATATTTCAATGCCTTTCATACAATAAGTGTCTTGTTGATGTGGAATTTCCGCAAGCGGAACGGACATATATCACAATCGTTGTATATTAGTAATCACCCTCCCGTTAAGCTGAGGCAAATACATAAACCCAACGGACCACACGGCACATCGCAACAGCGTTATATATATATATATATATTAATTTCAACTCTCAGCATATTTAGACAAAGTCTTCACAAATAGACTGTTGTTCTGTATAACATATGTGACTTCCGGCGATGTACTGCTGAAACATAATTTTAATACATAAAAAATGTACTTACGGGCCTACTCGCCAATCTTTCCGAAGCGATGTATCACTCCTCAACTTCTTCCGATTGCGATTGCTGCAAATTCCATTTGAAAGTACCGATGTCTTAATGCTCTGATTCTAATTATTCACTGTTATGACGAAACTTCAAGCATATATCAGTCGTGGCTTATAAACCCATCGGGTCCATTCTTTCAATCGCAATCGCAAATCTTTGTTAACATGTTCCGGAACTCAAACCTATCAAGTCATAGTTTATAATCGGGTCCGAATCTAAATCGCAATCGCAACTTTCTGTTGTGATGTTCCGATGCTCCACTTTAACTCCGATGCGATTGGAACATGGAATTGAAACATTTGTTAATCATAATTTATAATCCCATCGGGTCCGGGCTTCAATCGCAATCACAAGTATTTGGTTGGATGTTCCGATTGGCCTATACTACGATGCTTCGATGCAATTAGGCCGGAATTCAAATATGTATTAACCACCGTTTATACGCCCATCGGGTCCGGGCTTCAATCGCAATCGCAAGTATTTGGTTGGATGTTCTGATTGGCCTATACTGCGATGCTCTGATGCGATTAGGCCGAAATTAAAATATGTATTAACCACCGTTTATACACCCATCGGGTCTGGGCTTCAATCGCAATCACAAGTATTTGGTTGGATGTTCCGATTGGCCTATACTGCGATGCTCCGATGCGATTAGGCCGGAATTCAAATATGTATTAACCACCGTTTATACGCCCATCGGGTCCGGGCTTCAATTGCAATCGCAAGTATTTGGTTGGATGTTTTGATGCCCTTGCGATCTCCGATTGCGATTGGGGAGGGGTCCCACCGTATAAAACTTGGCTCTTATAATAAAGCGCTCCACTTATATAACTGATATATATGTATACTTTGCCAATGGGTTATGCGATTCATAGAATACGTTTTGTATATATATATATATATATATATATATATATATATATACTTTGCCGTCGGAGGTTAAGCGATTCCCGGAATAATATTTGTGTTATATTAAATGTATAACGCCGGTTGGAGTGTGCGATTCCCGGAATTATTTGTAATTATATATACCCCCCGGTTGAGGTAGCGATTCTCGGAATGACAGTTGTGTCTCTGCTCGGCTGTTTCGTTGTGCCTCTGTATTCGATTGTTATAATTTTAGCCTGTCTCCTTTGCCTGTTTCTGCTTCAGCGCTGCTCGACCTCTGCCTCTACCTTCTGCTGTACATATTCCCTGTTGCTGTTCTTTGCCTTCTTTGCCATCAATGACAATATTTCTAACAAATCTGTGGTCACTTATCTTGAGGACTATATGTGTCATTATAAAGCAGCTTATATTGTGGACCGATTGCTACGTTGAGCAATGCATTTGGAGACATAGAGTGGAATTTCAACTATGTAAGGAGACGTAGACCCGAATCTCATGAATGGTTTGTAGAATTTTATTGTTGACACTATATTTGGTGTATGAAACAAGTGGAAATAGCATGTCATCTGATTGTTTGTAAAAATTTATAATAAAAACTCACTATTGAATAGATTATCACAATTTACAATTGTGGTTCTCAATGTTTTTATGTGATGATAGAGAATGTATAGGTAATTTGATTTTGTGAATTTGTTATATGTTGATGGGTCTTGTTGGGCTTCCAGCTTCATAAGTGAGCTTCACAGGTCAATTTATGAGATCTTTATATGTAGAAAGGTATGTTGCATAGTTGATTGATGTATAATATGTATAGTAATCATACAACTCACCTATACAACTATCAAAAGTGTAGTTCGTTGCATTTTGATAGACGGGAGTTTGTCATAGGGTGGTCCAGTATGGAGGTTTTCCTTCAAAAGATCAAGAAGTGTTAATTATACAAAGTTCATTAAAATAGTGTTGGGAGGAGGAAGACTAGGTAGATAGATGTGACATGTGAAGTGTAATGTCCCATTTTTTGTATTAATATTTATAATGATGTAAATGTAACCATTAAAGGGGGCACTTTGAATAATGATTACATTAGGATGTAGGGAGATTTTTTTTATTAGTGGTTAGAGTATGGTGATAGATTTTCTCAACATTATTCTCTTGTCTTAGATACTAAATATTTGACTTTGTGTGAATAATATAAATTGATTTGTAAGTAAGTTGTGCACTGTGTCTATTTCTCCATTTTTCTTGTAACTCAGTGACAAAAAAAAATTACATATTTATTTTAAAATTAATTTTACTTAAACAAAAATATTTCAAATATTAATCAAATATTTCAATTTAATTGAACTAATTTATTAAATCATTAACTTAGACTAAAATGAATAAAACATATTTTACGTATGAAAATTTTAAATATTATCAAAATAAAAATAGAAATTTAAAATTGGTTGCTAATATCATCTAAATATCTATATTATACCTTTTTTTAAAAATAACACATTTAAAAAGAAATAGAACATACTCTTGTTCTATTGATATGCCACATAACTTCAATAAAAGATGTTATCTAGTATAGAAACAGTATTAACAAAGTGTCTAATAAAACTATTTTCAAAACAAGATACCTCAATAGTGTTCTAATGTGTAACTCTTGGTTTATTGATATGCCACATAGATTCTTTAAAAGATGTTATGTAGTATAGAAACAATATTAACAAAGTGTTTGATATAACTATTTGCAAAACAAGATACCTCAATAATGTTCTAATGTGTAGAGATTTCGAAAAGGAAACTTGGTGTGAACAAAGGAAACTTCTTTAAATGATGATATAATGACATGACGATTACATGGTTTAATGGTTGAATAATAGGTTAAAATCATGATCAACCTGGTTCAAACATTCAAAAGAAGCACATGTTTCCATTAGTAAAGATAAAATATCAAATAATTTTTATTTAATTTGTAAAAGCTATGTTCAAATAGTGAAGCAACACTATAAAACATATCAAACATGGAGAATAAGACATCATTGAAGATAAAATATCAGATAATTTATTATTGCAATTGTAAAATCTATATGCAAATAATGAACAATGCTAAAATCCTCAACGTTAAACATGGAGCAAAACATGGGTGATGTTAATGTTAGTAGTGATCTAGAAATGCCTAGTGATGGAAATATGTCATATAATCTTTTGAAAAAATGTCAGTAATGATTATGAGATAGCAAAAAACATCAACAAATAGTCATGTGATTAGACAAAGATCATTAATACACATATCAACCAAGTGAAAGTAAGAAGGATGAGATATTATACCAAATCAGCATTTAAAAAGCATCATGGATTTAAATCACTATGATAATAGAATTAACGTAATTTTTCAACTTCTTGTTTATGTTACTATTATAATGTTCATCATAAATCTCTTTTTATTGCATCGTATTTATATTATTTTAATATACATTGATGTCGCTAACAATTACAATTTTGTACTAAATCACGATGGAAGATATTGTAGCTATCTTGCAGAAGAATGATTTATTATGCTTTACCAGTCATTTGTAGGTGCATAGTAGTTCTAATGCTAGGCACACATGCTGGAGTTGCTCTGCCAATGTAGTATCAATGTCCAGTGCAACGACACTCACTACTCCCTTTTTCCTATTTAGGAGTAGGAACTTGTTCACTCGATCCACTATGAAAAGAAATCCCTTTCAAATCAAACAACGGTAGTCTCTCGTCTATTAATTTGATTTGATGATTGAAGACATCCCCTTTCATTATTCGGATTGGTTCATATTCCATCTTGTCATATCCAATAGCCAATATTCGGAAGTCCCCTTTCGAAAGATATCATTGCTGAAACCGAGAGAGTTGTACCATACGGGGGTGTACAGATAGAACAAAATTACCAAGTAAATTTTTACATGAATCCATGAAGATTGGACCACTACAAAAAAAAATATCCAAATATTATAGACACATTAAAGAAATAAATAGCATTAACATAATTTAAATTCCAAAACAACTTTATTTAAATTGTATAGCACATTAAAAAAATAGAGAACGTCACATAATTTGAACTCCACATGCCGTGTATATTTGTATATTTACCATGCTATTTAGCTAGATAAAGATTACTTTTATATGTATTGCCATTCAAATGAGCTAATATGAGAATGATCGCATTACTGTGGCACGCCCTCACAAAAGAAAAGAGAACCCAACCACATGCATGGATTACACTTGCATGTCCACGAAAGCCAACAAATGTCTCCACGACTTCAAATTTGAAACTCTTCTTGATGGACTACCTCGCTAAGCATGGTTAGACCTCCAAACTTGCTTAGCTATGACGGTCTTGAGCATGGCTCTGATCTCCAAACTAGCTTAGCTATGTCTGTCCTTCACAAATAATGCTTCTCCTCATTTTGACAAGTTGAAACATTCACGGCGCGATGTTCCTCAATTTATATGTATTATCTCAAACTGATTGTCGCGTTTCCACAAAAAAGCCCGTGAGGAAGCCAGGGGATTCCCGAGAATATCCTTCCGGGAATCACGTGCTTGCGACTATGCATTTCTTCACCCCTCTTCTAGTTTGCAAAGGTCATCTTATTATCAAAGGTATATAAACTTCATATCCCACTATTTTTGCAATGTACTCATTTTCTCGTACAAATTATCTATGTCATTAGTCATGACAAAAAAAATTTCGTGTATGTTATTGCGTTCTTTTGATGATGTAAGTATTTAAAAGATGGATTCACGGAACAACTAATCACCTTCATTACCGGAATTCCCCCATTGTATGTCAACTATCTACTCACCGACTTGAGACACAAGGACATCTCGGAGTTTATTACGGGTGAAGCGTAGGCCGCTCTCGGGAAGTCGATTTAGTGTTACTTAATACCTTTGGTGAGCTTGATGATCCTATACTCGACACACTCCAAGAAATACTTCCAACATTGTATACAATAGTGTCTCTTATTTTCCGATCCTCTCGCCAAGATCCTAATTCAATTATTCATATTTTCTTCGAAGAAAAACTATTATGACCGATCGGTGAACTCTTAGAGTTAGCATGGGGTTTATTGGCTAGTAAGAAACCTTATATGTGGGTCATTCATCCCGATTCTCATTCATGGTCATTTTTCCATGATGCCATCTGAGTTTCTAGAGAAAAGTGAAGAACAAAAGTTTTTTGGTCAAATGGGCACGTATGCTAGAACTATAGTACTTGCAGGTTAGTAAACTATTAATTGCATACTTTTTCAATTAATATAAATGCTATATATGCTTTCAAGTTGGGATGATGGAACTTAAATACAGCATTTGTCATTTTCTTTTCAAAAGAAAAAAATGGTGTTTCTTATCTACCTCACTGTTGTTGATAATTAGTTCCCAATTGACCAAAAGCTTATATTCAGTGAAATGGACAACTTTCAGCGAAATGTTAAAATTTCCAAGCTTGGTTATATTCCAAGCTTGTTAATAGAAAAATAGAAAATCATTCAAACAACTAGAATTGTTTTTACGTCACTTGCAGTGATCCTCACCAATTGTTGCATGTATGTTATGCACGATATAGGATGATTATTGCATATTTTTTCTATACGATGAGTTCATGGGCAGGAAGAGAAAGGCTTGTATTTCTCTCACGTTAATTTTTGAGAACCTTGGAACAAGGCCTGTATTATGTTTTCACGATGATTTTTTGTGGTTGGAAGAACAATTCTCAAGATGATCTTTTGTGGTTGGAAGAACAATATCGAATAACCTCTATGTTGGTGGTGGATTGTTGGCAATGGAAAGAAGTAGCGGTGTGAACATTATATGTGTTGGCCCCAAAATGAAACAATGTGGCAGGTAGTGAGAATTTGGCATTAAAAATATGGCAAGTGGCCAAAAGTTAGGGCAGGTGGCATGAACATCAAAGGTACTAGACTTTGTATAAAATTTACAAAGATAATCATAAGGGGTCAACCCACTTTAGATAAAGGATGGAATACCATTCCCAACCCATGGGCTCCACTACAAGCGCTCCAAAATTTCTATAAGATTAACAAATCCAAATCACAAAGAGAATCCATACTTTAGATAAAACCCATTTGCAGATTGAAAATTTTACAATTTTACAATTTTACAATAAGACCTCGAATATGAAACTTTGGATAAAAGAAAGTTTTTTTCAAAAACATTGGTTAAATGCATTAGTTTACACCGATTAAGATCGATTTAATGTTGAATCGATCGCTATAGTCCCTACACTACCATAGGCATGGACTAATAACGACTCTGATACATGAAAATTATATTAGTAAGGACGTACTCATAAGCTCATAGTCATACATGAACATGGCATTGGTAAGGCCGTACTCATAAGCTCATGTTCTTATAAATATGTGATCTATAATATACCTTCCTCACTTTAATATGAAAAAACATTTTATAATGAAAAAATTTTAACCTTAAGATGGTTAGAGAGAATTTATTTTTTGACATTTTAATAGCAAGGTGCTTTAATCAAATGAACTAACCCCAAACTTTATTGTTATAATGAATTATATTTAGTAAATAGGTGAATTTTTTCACTTAAATAATTTATTGAAGTTATTTTTTATATATCTAACATAAATCAAAGAATAGGCTCATGTAGTTTACCTAGTAAAGCTATTTATTTGCTACATTTTCTTTACTGTCTATTAACTTATAAATGATATTTTAAAAAAGATGAATATTCTCATTCTCGTCATGTCATTATTTAAGCTTGGTTTGATTTGTGTTTTAATTATATTGCATTGTCATCATTTAATTGGAAAATAGTGAAATTTTTCATTTTTCCCTTGGTTTTAAATATTATAATAGATTTCGTTCAACTATTGTTTATTATTTATTCTGTCTATTTGTGAGTGAGTTGGTTAATCATATATATATATATATATATATATATATATATATATATATATATATATATATATATATTAATTAAAAAAATATGAATGCATTGAAAGACACTTTCTATAGCCTAGTGTAAGGGAGATGTGTAATTAATTCTATTCTCAACATGAAATTGACAAAAAGGAGGTCATGACGAAAATTCCTTGAGCCTCTTACCTTTATGGATATTATTGGTCTCACCAATGCCATTTTTAAAATATGTTTCCAACACTAAAATAGGCTTGTTTACTATGGATAACATCCTTGAAGTGAAGGGAAGTGGCTTGTGATCCTTGCAGGGATGTGCATTCCAATAAAAAATTGCAATGATTACTAATTATGATGGACCAACATGTAATATCCCATTTCATACTTTTGTTAAATCATTTAAGAATTCACTTTAGAAAATTTCACCAATTCATGCTAGAGAAATTGCCACCAAATAACCCAAAAATTAAGAAGTGCTACCACTCAGGAAAATTTAAAATAAAATACTACAATTATGTATACAACACAAGAAAAATTAAACAAAACTTGACCTTATTATATATTAAATATGGACTATGATATTTTATTCAAGTGAATTTTTAATTCTGGAAAATGGTAAATCTACCTCTACAATCTCTCTAGCCACTGAAAGTCGGATTTCATCATCCTATCATGTAGATCTCTTCATTTTATTTCCAACAAACTATTACACTATGGTGTTTCTCCAAATAATCCTTCCCAAATGACACCTTTAGTGTATTTACTTAAAACTTTGTTGATAGTATCTCCATTTTACAAGAATTGTGAGAATGCAATGGAACTAAGAAAGAACCATGCATAATTGAATTTTATGGAAAAATAATGTAAGTGAACCCCATTAGACCCCATAAAACTCCTCCAAAACCTTATGGGTGCACTGATGATGTAATCTCACTCCTGTGACTTGACTGACACCAATCTTGGAAATACACCCTAACTGCATCATAAGGGAAACCAAAAAAAGGGAACATTACAAATCCTCTTGCCCAAAGATTTCTTGACCTCAAGCAATCCACATTTATCTACTGTATATACATTTTTACATCAATACCAAGATATCGTATAAACCATTATGTGACATCATGCTTCTGAGGTGTCCAATATTGAATGGATCTCTTAATATATGGATCCCAAAAAATTCTCTGACTCATCCTTCCATCAATAAATCCACATGGATCTCAATGCCACCTTGGCCACCCTTCATTGCCCATGTCTAAGGGTTCCTTTTGTGCCACGCCTCTAACTATGGATGATGCTCCATAAATTATCCACTCAGTGAGATAACAACTTTGGATATCTCACCACTAAAATTCATGGGAAGGATCGAGCACGTGAACACCTATAGAAGGAATAAATATACTATGCCAATGATGCATCACACTTAACTCATGTTGCTCCACCCAATCAAAACATAGGATCCCTCTAGTAAAATTTTCCCCTCTCTCTCCAATGTACATAGGTGGGATACTAATGTTGCAATCCCTACCGATGTACTCCTAAATAGGGTTTTCATGAAAATCCCAAGTATGCTCCTCTTGCTTCCTTGCTAAGATTTTAGTTGTTCCCCTATACTAGAAATAGTAGTATTGGTCTTGGCATGGCTAACTCCTAGGACCTCAAGCTCACTGATTTGCTACAAGATGGTGTCTCAGAGTGTCTGGGTCTTCTTCTTATTCAACATAAGATATGTTTTGAGGTGCTTAATATTCTCCTAGTGGCTATCATTTGGACATCTTGTAGCCTTGATGGATACATATACATCTACTTGCATCTCATCAATATTTAACCCTAAATATGGATGCTCAATTTTTTTGAGCATGACTCCAAATGGAGCCGTCAACTGGCTCTCCAGATATGACTCATCATGAACACTATGTATTCCATGTCCTTGCACCTTTGAGTGCTCTTCTCCTTGGTCATCTTCATACATGGGAACTATTTGTTGGTCATCGTCATCGTAATTTTCACGTGATCACTCATACTCATTAAGGGTGTTCTCATGAAAATAAATGGATTCAACTATAAAATAATCCATCTTATCATAATTATTATAAGGAATATCGTCTTGTTTACCCCTATCATTTCTACCATATTATCTGAGCATGAGTGATTAGGCTTTTTCCTTCTTAATTCATTCTTGATGCTTGTTTTTAACCTTTGCATCCTTATCTTCACCAACACCACTCAAGTGATCAGATGGAAAAAATTTATATTTCATCCCCATCAAATCCTCCTTGTTCAACCTCCATTTGAAAATTTTCATTTTCTTCTCAACTAGGCTTTATGCTATTTCATAAGCAGCATGTGAGAAAATATGTTCCCTCCTCGAAAAGGCCCAAAAACTTGGATTTTATGTACTTTAAAATGGCATCACGACCTCCCATAACTAAAGAAAAAATAGTCTCCATGTTTGTTTTGATGCCATTTGGATGATGTTCTTTAATGTTGAAGAAGCATTGGAACATTTAAAGAATCAAATCATTGCACTCTAGATAAAACATGATTTCATATGATTTGACTCCGACCATGACTTCCAAAATCTTGAGCCTCTTTACCAATGTAGGACCCATGACGTCATCCAACTCTTGAAATTTTTCTACTATTAGTTGTAAGTGTTTCCTCATAATGTTATCATTGTAAGGAGGTATAGGTGAAGTTACCCTTATAATCTCACTAATATAGAAGCCACCATAATTTTTACCCCTTCACAACGATAATCCAAGAACTTG
>JAXQQM020076364.1:0-13675 GCA_034641835.2 Pinus albicaulis
CTTGCTTACCTTTGTAGGCATGTGATTTCGAGCGAGTGTTGGGTGGACGGTGTGAGTTTTCCTCTTTTGAATTTTAACATTGTTACTATACAACAACCCTCCCTTTTTCTTAATTTTAGAATAAAATTCATTTAGAAATAGGGTCCCTTTTTGCTTTTTATAGAAATAAAAGAATTAGAAATAAAGATTCATTGTTTGAAAAAGCTCATCTTTGTTTGTATATAAACCAAATGCAACATTCAAAACTTCCGACCCGATCAAATATAAAAGACCTTATCATAAAAAACAAGTCAAGTGTAAAAGTCCAATGAATAATAATCGCAATCGGAAATCGGAGGAATCCTTAGAGGAAAACTCAACATAAAAACCCAAATCTTCTGATGCGATTAGTTCGATTGCAAAACTTCAATCGCAAAGGGTTTAATTTATCCACTTACATACTTCCGATGCGATGCGACCAATCGCAATCGCAGGATCGGAACACTTTATAATGAATTATTTGCGGACAATTTAAAATGCTCTGATGCGATGCGCGTTATTATAAAAGAAAACACTTTTCAAAAGGAAAACAAACATTCATTCATTTAAACGAGAAAAACCTTTATATGGTAGACCCCACCAATCAGAAATCGGAGAAAGCTATTAACAATTCTTTTCGATTGAAATTCTCCGATTGCGATCTAAAACTATCTAATCGGAAATCGGAAAAGTTTGCAATCGAAATCGACAAATCGAGAAATCTGTATTATGATATTTATGTACCATTTGAAAACTTTCGATGCGATTGATACATGATATTTATTACGTTCAAAGAATTCAAGATAGGTAAATATTATAATATTTCACAAAGCGTCAAATCTCCAATTGTACGTTGGTATTCAATAGCAAATCAAATGAATATTGGTTGATGATTCGGTTTTAAATACATGAGTGTGACCCAAAAAGAACATTTACGTGTTATACGAGACCAATAAATAATGAATCATGAGTTCATAATCGTTCCTTTCAAGTTGCTTGTTTGTCACGACTGAAAGTTTATTGTCTTGCAGAATCAAGGAACACTGAACCCTTTCGTTCACAGACAAAGGGAAATAGTATCAAACACATAAATGTCGAAGAGAGCGAGGAGAACCAAGACTGCTGTTCCCGTTAAGTTTGTTGAGACTCCTACAGTCTCAAAAGAAAAGCCAACAAAACTGAGATTAGTTACAGATACATCATGCCAAGGGCTCGAAAGAATGACGTGGGAAGGAGTTTATAATCTATTGGAGAAAGAAAACCCCAAAGTCACAGTGGAAAAGGCATCAGTTCCAAATGAAGATAGCTCAGATTCCGACTCTGAGATTACTGAAAAATCACTTGAAAATTCATTTTTGCATCGAATTGCAGCCAGAGCAAGCATCATGCCTTATTATGATGTAATTCGATGGGTCATCGATAGTGTGAAGATAAAGGACAGAACGTTTGTTTCAGCTTCTGGAGTGTCTTTTGGGTCATTTAAAGCAGAAGACATTAAGGCAATGTATCATCTTCCTGATCCGCAGAAGGTGTATAACAAAGAATTTATCAAAGAGTTTGCTGATAATAATAAAGTTCAATCTGATCCTATCAAAGATTGGAGGAAAAATCCTGAGAAGCACATAAATGAAGCATCCGGTATGTATTCTTTAGATTCCCTCTTACCTCCGTATTGTTATGCTGCTGCCATGATGTGTAGATTATTTGGTAATGATAATTCCGCTAGGTTTTCTATACAAATGGTCCCATTAATCTTAGCTGCTGTCAATTCCGACATTATGGACTGGGCTGTTATTCTTTCTGATAGAATGGCTAATAGAATGCTCGAGTACAGACAAGATAAAACTGCTAAATACAGAGAAAACGGATACACAATTGGAAGGAGAAGAAATTCTTTGAAAAATTATAGACTCTTGTTGATCTTAATGTTTCTTCTCCAATTGTTAAAACGATATGATCAATTTGGTCTTGGATTAGAACACGGGATAAAGAAAAAGGGCAAGAAGATCGGACGTTGGTCATTCACAGACATCCTACGAAGGATTGTGTGAAGAAGATTGAGGAGATCCCTCCTTTAGATGTATTTTATAGCCCTAAACATAAGGCTGTTGTTAGAAAACAGAGAAAAAGAAGGAAGATAGATCAGGACATGTTTTCCACTCCACAGGAGGAATTCATGAATATTGTCTACAAGAATACTGAAGTGAATCCATCTGAGGATCTCACTAAGTTGTCTCAATATGCAGGAGCATATAGTGCTGCAACAATAGATAAAGCTGCAGAAGTCTCTCAGTTGATGACACAAAAAGATCTCCATATAGCTTTTCTTGAAGAACAAGCCAATGAAAGTCAACAAAAGATTGCTCAATTGGAACAACGATTACAGGATCAAGAACTCAAATCTAAAGAGTTAGAAGAACAGCTTACTACAGAAAAGAAGAAAGTTGATGAGCAAGTTTTAGGCAAACAACAACAATTGAATCAAGAAATTTCCAAGTTACAAGATTTATTGCAAAATGAGAAGAATGCAAAGATCGTACAGGAAAAAGAATTTCAAGCAGCTTTAGAGAGGTTTAAAGATTTCCCTAAATTAAGTGAATTCAAATCGGAAGCTCTTGAAGTTAATAAACTTCTGTCTCAGCAATTAAATGAATTTTGTACAAAATTATCACAGGCAGAACCATTTTGTGATACTACATCATCCTTGATCCAGAACATTATTACTCTCAGGCAAGAAATTGATGATGCTGATGAAAAGATTTCTAAATTTCTTACTTGGAAAGATACAGAAAAAGGAAGAGAAGCTAATCTTCCTAGGATAGAAGAAAGACATAAAGAAATCTTGTTTATAGAATGGGAACATTAGATAATGAAAGCCGAGAGAGCAATATCAAGAGCTAGGAGCATGATGAGTAATATAACACAATTTATCAATGACATCCTGTATTCAATTAATCTCATTTCAGATTGTGTTCCTGGCAGTTTTCCTAAAGTGAAAGAAACCGAAAACAGATGGAAAGAAGAAATGATGAATAAAAGTCAACAGATCAACAAACTTCAAGCAATATCTTGGGACAATATGTGGACTTATTTAATTAAGCCATACAATCAACAAATGGCTATTAAATTCCTTTCAAATGCTGTTGATTGTTTAATTCCAGAATTTTCCGATGCCACATACGCTGGACAGTTACATTCCGAGATGAGTCATCCACCGAGGCTCCAAGATATGCTAAAAATTTGCAACTTGGCTGCATCAAGCGAGAAAGAAAAGCAATGAATCAGTTTCATTTTAAGATAGTATTTCTGTTTTTAATTTGATAGATTGTAGCAGTAGTAGTAGGATTCTGTTTTTATGTAATTTCTTATTTAAATCCCTCTCATGCATTTAGAGAAGGGATCCGAAGTTGTAATATTTTTTGGACTTGGAGCTTACATTTCTGTACTCCATTGCCTCTTATATTTTATAAAGGATCACATCTGGTGATTTTGTGCTGAAATTATCTTTGAAGTGTTGCATTTTTGTACCTTTGGATTTGATTTTACATCAGAGTTACTGGATTAGAGTATCAGATTTCATTTGAAAGTCTTCAAGATGAATGAGGTATTTCTATCTGTTCACTATTGATTTCCTTTGTCATATGATATTCTTTTTAAAATTTGCTATCATTTATATATATTTGTTTCTCATAACGTTTCTTTTTATATATCATTTCTGAGTATAATTGAGATGTTATCTTTCATAAGCATATATAGATGGTATACAATGATGAATGCAATATGCTAATATAACTCTGTTTAATTTCTTAAACAGAGTTATCTTTATTTGTTTCTGCACATTTCAATTTAAATAATAATACATTTTCATGGTTATTGTTAAATTGGAAAAATCTTAAGTTGTATTCACATATAATTACCCGGGTTAGTGTTAGAATTTCTTTATCAGCATTTAGTTTAATTAGATAGTTTTATTTCAGTCAATTTAGTCCCATTTCCACTCATCCAAATCAACCCCTCACCAACCCATTTATATATAAGGAAACTGGTCCTTTAAATCCAGTCGGAGCCACCATACCAAACGGAAAAGGAGCTGTCCTAAGGTCCCGACCGGGTGGTTTTCCCCAATGTTTGAAGCAGAGATTTTCTAGGCTTCAACATTTTTGGCGCTAGAAGGAGGGCCTGAGCTATGAATGGCAAGTAAATCTTTATCCACGGGCCATTCTGAGAGCAAAACACCCTCATCAACTTCTTCAATTTCTTCTGAAATTCAAAATCCTAGAGAAGAAATTGAAAAAAATATTCAGACACCCACTACCAAAATCTCAAAACATTCAGACAAGCAATCTCCTGAGTCTCCTGAAGTACAAGATTTAATCCATAAATTGAAAGGATTCTCATTATCTCTTGAAGAGTCTGAAATATCTGAAGGTAGTGTAAACTCAAAATTTGTTCCTTCAAAACCTCTTACTAGGTTGCAAAGTGAAAAACTTGGTATTCCTCCGAAAGAATTTCCTTTACCTAGTAAGGGCAAGACAAAAAGAATTCAATCGGAATCAGAAAGTGATACAAGTTCATCATCTCATATTCAATCACCTGTTTCTGAAACCACAACTCAACAAAGTGCAGATGTTTCCACATCATCTCCTCAATCATCTTCCCCTCAATCATCATCAATCTCAACATCATTTATTCCAACAACTTCTATTCAAACACCACCAGTTTCTACCACTCCTCCAATAGTTGTTCCAATAATGGCTATACCATGGGCTACTCCAGGGGCAGTCAACATGGCTGCACCTTTACATGATTTACCAGACAATCCTGGAAAATGGCTTCCAAAGTTCAGTCCAGATCTTAACATTCAAGCTGAAGAACATATCAATAACTTTATGTTGAAAGCACGTTGAATGAATTCACATGAAGATGTTGCTTAGTGGATGATTCCCTTACTCTTGAGAGTTGAGTAGCGGGATCATGGTACTTGCCCCAGCACCAGGATCCACCCAACAAGTTGGGCCATTTTGCAGTCATTTTCTAACCAAATTAATGAATGACATGTCGATAGCTACTTTAATCAACGATCTCTCAAATTTGAAAGCAGAACCCAAGGAACCCATTAAAGAATTCAACGCTAGATTCAACAAACTTTTGAAAAAAATTCACACAGATTCAAGGCCTAGTGAACAAGTCATAAGTGAATGGTACATAACTGCCTTACCCTCAAACATAGCAATTTTTGTAGATAGAGCTGCAAAACCTACATTTTCCGAGAATATGAAAGAGGCTATTGCAGTAGAAAAATGAATTATTTCTCTAGAAAAGAAAAATGCTATTGAGGAAAGGAAATCAAAGAAAGTCAGCTTCAAAGATGATTCAAAGAAAAAGGCCAAAGATCCATATGACATGGAAGGTTTACAGAAAGTTCTTAAAACCATGTCAAATGAAATGGTTGAAATTAAAAAACAAGTAGTTGAAACTTCTACTAAAAAACCATTCCAAAATTTCAAAAGAAACCAAGTTGAATCTAAACCTCCTAATGCAATCTCTAATGCAGAATCAGAAGAAGAGGAATAAGAAGAAGATACATCTTTAATATCAGATGAGGAAGATGAGAATGAAGAAATAGCTGAATTGCATGGAATGTGGGATTTTATTCTCCCTAATTCTGATAGTGAGGTAGAACAAGAAGCTATGCCTATAAGTACTAGGAGTAAATCTACAGCAGAGCCTATACAAACAGCTCCTAAAAAGAAAATCACAACTCCAAGTACCAAAGACAAATCCCCTGCAAAGAAAGCTTCTCCATTACCTACTCAAAATTAGCCATCTTCTTCTAATCCTCCCACATCAACAACAAAGACTTTAGTGGTGTCAGATCCTATGGAGTACAACATTGTTGAAGACATGAAAAAGATCAAAGCCAATATTTCCTTACATGAACTCAGCAAACTAAAACACCAGCAGAAGTTGCTATTGAAAGAATTAAACGCTACACCAATTGCTCCTTTACCAAGTGGTGTAGTTGCAAAAGCAGCTAGGGGAGCTGGTAAGCCACCAGATAAGGTAGATGCTACTGATACTGTGCTCATTGGAGAAAAGTCAAATTCTCAAACTCCTCCTTTTCTTCTAACTTATGAGATGTACAATAAAAATCTGCACAATTGTTTGATTGATTCTGGAGCTTCCTCCAATATAATGCCTACTTCTGTCTGTGCTAAATTGAATATTGAACCACAAAAATCAGCAGTTCATATCGTTCAATTGGATCGCTCTAAAGTTCAAGTTGTGGGAGAAATCAATTTAGTTACTATCAGATTAGCTTCTGATCCTAGGATTGTCCAAAGAATTGATATTTTGATTGCTGATATTCCTGAATTCTATGGATTAATTTTAAGCAGGGACTGGTCTGTGAAACTTAATGGTTATATCTCGACTGATTATTCACATATGTGGCTTCCCTACAAAGGGAAACCAAATCAAATCAAAATTGAACGAGAAAAACATATGACACACACTGTCACTGAATTTGAACAACCTAATGAGCCTGTGGCATTCAACAACAATATTCTTGGAGGTTATTCTGCTGAATCATTTATTGGAAACTTCAAAGCACCTCAATCACCTTTTTATGTAAATACTTTTGTTTATCAAATAGAAAATTTTTCACAATCTGATCCTTCCATAATTGTAAATATTTCTGATGTAATTGTAGATAAGTCAATAGATAAATCTTTATTTTGGTCGTTATATTTTGATGGATCAAAGTCTAGTGATGGAGCTGGAGCAGGATGCATCTTAATTGATCCATATGGAGAGAAAACCATGCTGTCATGTAGGTTAGAATTTGAGTGTACAAACAATACCGCAGAATATGAAGCCTTGGTTCAAGGACTTTATAAAGCTATAGGGTTAGATGTTAAACACTTGAAAGTCTTTGGTGATTCCGAAATTGTCATAAAACAAGTTAGGAATACTATTCATTGCCTTTCAGGACATCTTAAACACTATCAAACCCTGGTACAAGATCTCACCACTCATTTTTTAGCATTCAATATTTCTCCTATTCCTAGGAATCAAAATACATCAGCTGACTTGTTAGCTAATGTTGCATCTAAACTCCTTCCTACTGAATATTGCAGTCCTGATAGGTTTTCCGTAGAATTGATTTTTCGCCCATTTGTCCCCGATAATGTCACAAATTGGAGAGTTTTCTATCATGATCAAGATATTTTAAATTTCATGACTTTAGAGAAATCATATGATGAGCAAATTATTGATGAAAATGATCATGATTTACAAATTGCTTCAAAAGGTAATGAAAATCCCATTCCGAAATCTGTTGTTAAATTGGAGGACTTATATGATATTAAAGACAGATTCAAGAAAGTCACTAATGCCAAACTTCAAAGTTCCACTTTGAAGTTTGAATTAGTAAATCTTGGTTCTGATTCCAAACCTCAAAATGTTAATTTATGACTCAATTTAACACCAGAGGAAAGGAATGCTTTCATTAAACTCTTGAACAAATATAAAAACGTTTTTTCTTGGAATTATGATGATTTAAAAACATATGATACTTCGGTTATTCAACACACAATTCCAATGCTTCCTGATATTAAACTTGTTCAACAAAAGCTAAGGAAGGTTCATCCAAATCTCGAAGGACAAATCAAATCAGAACTTAATAAACTTTTAAAAGCCAAAATCATTTTTCCTGTCAGGCACTCCAATTGGGTTTCCAATATGGTACCTGTAAGGAAGAAGAATGGTGATATAAGAATCTGTATTGATTTCATAAATTTAAACAAGGCATGTTTAAAAGATAATTTCCCATTGCCAACCATGGAACATATACTTCAAAAGGTAGCTGGTTCTGAACTTATGTCCTTTCTTGATGGATTTTCAGGCTATAATCAAGTCTTAGTTCATCCAGATGACAGATTGAAAACAAATTTCAGAACAAAATGGGGAACTTATGCTTATCAAAAAATGCCTTTTGGTCTAATAAATGCAGGAGCAACTTTCCAAAGAGCCATGGACATAGCATTTAAAGGTCTGATCAATAAGTCAGTTGTTGTTTACCTTGATGACATAACAGTATTCTCAAAAAAGAGAACCAATCATCTACATTATCTAAAGCAAATATTTGAAAGATGTAGAAGGTTTGGTATTTCCTTAAATCCAAAGAAATATTTCTTTGCTTTGGATGAAGGAAAACTTTTAGGATTTGTTGTGTCAAAAGATGGTATATACATTGATCCAGACAGAGTTAAAGAGATCTCTGATATTTCTTTACCTCATAACAAAAAATCCATGCAATCATTTCTTGGAAAGATCAATTTTGTAAAAAGATTCATTCCTGATTTTTCTTTAATTGTTTTACCTATGCAAAATATGATCAAGAAGAATTCAGTATTCAAATGGGGGCATAAAGAGAAAGAAGCATTTAAGGCGATCAAACAAGCGATCATTAATGCACCAGCATTGAGTACCCCGGATTTTTCTAAAGATTTTATTTTGTATACGTTAGCCACCGAGACATCCTATGCAGCTGTTTTAACACAGCTCAATGATCAGAAAATTGAAGCACCAATTTCTTTCTTTAGCTCAAATCTACAAGGAGCTGAGCTGAATTATTCCGATGTTGAAAAACAAGCCTTTGTTGTGTTTAAATCAATCAAGCATTTTAGACCTTTTCTCTTGAAAACTCATACAAAAATCATTGTCCCATTCTCTGCAGTGAGGCAATTATTAATTCAGAGAGAAGTAGGAGAAAAATGAGCTAACTGGGTAACAGCTTTGCAAGAATATGATGTTGATATTAAACCAGCTAAGATTGTTAGAGGACAAGGTTTTTGCAGACTATTAGCAGGAGCTCATAACATACCAGAAAATCAAGATTCAAATCAAGATATTCAAGTAAGTCAGATAAGTGTTACAGATTCTGAATCTCAATATGCTGATCTCATCTATTACTTGAAAAATGGGTATGCTCCTTCTAACCTCAGCTATAAGAGAAAACGTGCTTTAAGGTTAAAGGCTATTAAATATGAGATCATTGATAATGTGTTATTTAGAAAAAAATATGATTCAATTTTATTAAGATGTCTTGAAAAGACTGAAGCTGAAAAGGTTTTGCAGGAGTTGCATGATGGACCAGCAGGAGGTCATTTTGGAGGTGATACCACAGCTCACAAAATAATTCGTGCTGGTTATTATTGGCCTACCCTTTTTAAATATACACATGACTACGTAAGGAAGTGTAGAGTTTGCCAAACTGCAAGTGGAAGACAAAGGAAACCAACTTTGCCTTTGCAACCATCGACTATTGAGCAACCATTTGAACAATGGGGGCTTGACATTAATGGTGAGATAGTACCTCATTCTTCCAAACATCACAAGTACATTCTTACTGCAACTGATTACTTTACAAAATGGGTAGAGGCAATCCCTTTGAAGGTAGCCAATTCTGATGAAATTATTGATTTCATAGATCAATTCATCATAACCAGGTTTGGTGTACCTCAAGCTCTTGTCTTTGATAATTCATCTTATTTTTCCGGAAATAGTTTAATAGAATTTGCAGTCAAAAGAGGTTTTAAACTGAAATATTCAGCAAATTATTACCCACAAGGTAATGGTTTGGCTGAATCCACTAACAAAAATCTCATCAAAATCATTAAAAGGACTATTGATCAAAATCAAAAGAATTGGCACAAGTCTTTAATCTTTGCATTATGGGCTGATCGTATAACTGAAAAAGCTTCAATAGGAACTTCACCTTTCAATTTAGTTTATGGAAAAGAAGCTGTGATACTATCAAATTTAACTCTTCCATCTTTGGCCCTAGTGCAATTTATTGAAGAAAATCCTTCTTCATCTATTCAATTGAGATATGATCAAATCCTTAAACTAGAAGAAGATAGAGATAAAGCTAAAATTATTCATGAAAAACATCAACAGCTTGTAAAATCTTCTTTTGATGCAAGTTCTACCGGCCAAAATTTTTTGTCAATTGTTGATCTTGTTCTGAAATGGGATAAAGCTCATGAAGAAAAAGGTAAGCATACCAAGTTTCAGAAAATGTGGCTTGGACCATTTCAGATCATTGAAAAGATAGGCTCAAATACATTTATACTCCAAGATCTAATAGGTAAGAGAGAATCTCTTCCTGTAAATGGGCTTATCTTGAAGAAATTATTTTCATAAGGAGGTAACCCCTTCTTAAACTGTACATATTCCTTTCTGCAAAGTTTTTAATTGTTTTTGCAAATAAAGGTTGTTAATGAGTCTCTAATTGACTATTTACTTGTTAGAAAAATTCTTAGGAAGAATATTATAAATATTTATTTTATGTAAATAAGAATTTTTAAAGAAATGATCATAGTCTTTTGATAGTTTTAAATAAGATGTTAAATTTTGAAAGATTATTCCAATTATTTGCATGATCTTTTGAAAACTTGAGGGAAATGTAAATCATTATAAGTTTATTAAGCAGAGAAAGGTTATCTATAAAAGTAAAGATTATTCAAGTCTTGGTACTCAAAAAACTCTGAAAATTGTCATCCATTGATTTTTAAGGATAAAACTATTTCACCCCATCCATTTAGGTTGTGATTTTTTAGAATGTAATTCTAAGAAATTATGTAAAAAAAAATTTAAGAGATAAGAGGTCTCATCATGAGCCGACTTACCATATTCATAAGAAGTAATGAAACTGACATTACCAATACTGCACATCAAAACAGGGTAATGACTTATAAATATAAGACAAGGGGTCTCATCACGAGCCAACTTGTTCAGTTTAATTACAACTAGTGAATGGCATTGTTATTAACTGGCTACCAAACCAGAACAATGGCTCTTAAAAATAAAAAATAAATAAAAGACAAAAAACATGAGATAATATGTCTTATGAATTTATCTTTTAAAAAGTCATAATCTTAGTTGGATGGGACAATGAATAGTTAATGGTTAAAAGGTAACCCTGTCGAAACTATGAACGTTTGCGGGCCGCAGAGGAAATACCTATGACAATAGAGTATATTATAAAACCAAACTTGGAGAAATCCACTTACTTCATTATTAATACCAATCAAAGCTTGAGATAACCCAAAAATGTTTTTATTCTCAAGAAACTAGAAAGAAATTGTAAATAATTTTTATTCTTTTTCATAAGTTAGATTTTATTTTTAATTATCCTAGGATATTTTTCATTATCTTTAAAAATCTTTACTTACTAAAAATATAGTATTCATTTTATTTTTTCAGAGATAACTGGTTCTTTCAGTGAATCGCCAATTGTTGTACTATACAACAACCCTCCCTTTTTCTTAAATTTTAGAATAAAATTCATTTAGAAATAGGGTCCCTTTTTCTTTTTATAGAAATAAAAGACTTAGAAATAAAGATTCATTGTTTTGAAAAAGCTCATCTTTGTTTGTATATAAACCAAATACAACATTCAAAACTTCCGACCCGATCAAATATAAAAGACCTTATCATAAAAAACAAGTCAAGTGTAAAAGTCCAATGAATAATAATCGTAATCGGAGATCGGAGAAAACCCTTAGAGGAAAATTTAACATAGAAACCCAAATCCTCCGATGCGATTAGTTCGATCGCAAAACTTCAATCGCAAAGGGTTTAAGTTATCTATTTACATACCTCCGATGCGATGCGACCAATCGCAATCGCATGATTGGAACACTTTTTAATAAGTTCTTTGCGGTCAATTTCAAATTCTCCGATGCGACGCGCGTTATTATAAAAAACACTTTTCAAAAGGAAAACAAACATTTGTTCGTTTAAATGAGAAAAACTTTTATATGGTAGACCCCACCATCGGAAATCGGAGAAAGCCATTAACAATTCTTTTCGATTGAAACTCCCCGATTGCGATCTAAACAATCTAATCGGAAATCGGAAAAGTTTTCAATCGCAATCGGCAAATCGAGAAATTTGTATTATGATATTTATGTGCCATTTGAAAACTTTCGATGTGAGAAGAATGCAAAGATCGACGTACGGGGAAAAAATTTCAGGCTTTAGAAGGGTTTTAAGATTTCCTAAATTAAAGTGAATTCAAATCGGAAGCTCTTGATTAATAAACTTAAATATAGGCAATTAAATGAATTTTATGCAAGAAATTATCACGAGCCATAATATTTGTGATATTACATCATCCTTGATCCAGAACATTATTACTCTCAGGCAAGAAATTGATGATGCTGATGAAAAGATTTCTGAATTTCTTACTTGGCAAGATACAGAAAAAGGAAGAGAAGTTAATCTTCCTAGGATAGAAGAAAGACATAAAGAAATCTTGTTTACAGAATGGGAACATCAGATAATGAAAGCCGAGAGAGCAATATCAAGAGCTAGGAGCATGATGAGTAATATAACGCAATTTATCAATGACAACTTGTATTCAATTAATCTTATTTCAGATTGTGTTCCTGGCAGTTTGCCTAAAGTAAAAGAAACCGAAAACAGATGGAAAGAAGAAATGATGAATAAAAGTCAACAGATCAACAAACTTCAAGCAATATCTTGGGACAATATGTGGACTTATTTAATTAAGCCAAACAATCAACAAATGGCTATTAAATTCCTTTCAAATGCTGTGGATTGTTTAATTCCAGAATTTTCTGATGCCACATATGCTGGACAGTTACATTCCGAGATGAGTCATCCACCGAGGCTCCAAGATATGCTGAAAATTTGCAACTTGGCTACATCAAGCGAGAAAGAAAAGAAATGAATCAGTTTCATTTTAAGATAGTATTTCTGTTTTTAATTTGATAGATTGTAGCAGTAGTAGTAGGATTCTGTTTTTATGTAATTTCTTATTTAAATCCCTCTCATGCATTTAGAGAAGGGATCCGGAGTTGTAATATTTTTGACTTGGAGCTTACATTTCTGCACTCCATTGCCTCTTATATTTTATGAAGGATCACATCTAGTGATTTTGTGCTGAAATTATCTTTGAAGTGTTGCATTTCTGTACCTTTGGATTTGATTTTACATCAGAGTTACTGGATTAGAGTATCAGATTTCATTTGAAAGTCTTCAAGATGAATGAGGTATTTCTATCTGTTCACTGTTGATTTCCTTTGTTATATGATATTCGCTTGAAAATTTGTTATCATTTATATATATTTGGTCTTCATAATGTTTCCTTTTATATATCATTTCTGAGTATAATTGAAATGTTATCTTTTATAAGCATATATAGATGGTATACAATATGATGAATGCAATATGCTAATACAACTCTGTTTAATTTCTTAAACAGAGTTATTTTTATTTGTTTATGCACATTTCAATTTAAATGATAATACATTTTTATGGTTATTATTAAATTGGAATAATCTTAAGTTGTATTCACATATAATTGCCCGGGTTAGTGTTAGAATTTCTTTATCAGTATTTAGTTTAAATTAGATAGTTTTATTTCAGTCAATTTAGTCCCATTTTATGTCCAAATCAACTTCATCACAAACCCATTTGGTTATAAGGAAAGCTGGTCCTTTAAATCCGGTCGAGCCACCATACCATTGAAGGACGTCTAAGGTCCCAATCAGGCGTTGGTTTTCTGATATTTGAAGACGGTGCTAGGCTTCAACGGGACCCGTGGTCCTCACTTCCTCATTCT
>JAXQQM020088787.1:0-32889 GCA_034641835.2 Pinus albicaulis
GAGTATGAGCTTCATTTCCTCTTGAGACATCTCCTTGCAAAATCCATGAAAAACAGCTCTTTTTGCATTGGCGCGGGTAGACAGTTCAGTGCTCGCGCCAATCAGGGAAATCCTGTAAAGAGGTCGCGCCACTTGGCGCTCTCTCATAGAGCAGCAATCGCGCCACCCATTTTAGGGACTGTTTTTTAAATATGGATGGCGGAAGTTGAGTTCAAACAAACTCACAACCATTGCCTATCTTGAGTTGGGAGGTTTGGCTGTGGGAGTTCTATGGAAGGGAAGTGGTTTTGCCACCTTCTATGGAACCTTCCTTGTTGATAGGGCCAATCCCATAATAATAGGGATCCCAACTCCCTCCTTCCCCATCTATAAAAGCTTGCTCAGATCCATGGCAAGCTAGTCTTGAAGTGCTGAAGCTTTGCATCTCCCTATTCCCAAGTGCCTTTGTGCCGTAAAGAATCCCTTCTTTCACTTAAGGCCCATCCCTGGGAGAGGTCGCCAATTTGTTGAGGAGGTAAATCCTCCCGGCGTATCGCAGGCGATCCCTACTAGCCCAGCCAGGTCTAGCAACAAACAAACAATGTGCTATGACGCAAGCTCCTAGTTACGAAATGAAAGACTTTGGGATCTCAGGCGAGGGCGCAACAAGTGATTCGTCGCGCATTGAATGAGCAGCTTCGCAGGGGTTCCACTTATCAGCAGTCTACTCATCCTCAGAGTGGTTATTATCCGCATGGTCAATCTCAACCGAACTATAACCACTCTGGAGGCTCTCAGTATCCTCCTCCTCCTCACGGTTCTAACTATGCTCAGCAGCCAAATCCAAACGCTGCTTATACGGGGCATACGCCTAATCAGGGCCCGAACCCTGGTTATCAACCCCCACACAATGGTTACCAGCAACCAAATCAGTCTGGCTATACGAATTATGCCCCTCACGGTCAGAATCCTACGGGACAGAACCCATGGGGGCAGGGATATTCACAACCATCGTGGAGCATGGGTACCGGACCTTATTCTGGGACTGGCATGGGAATTAACCCTCCATTGCCGTTCCCGGCTACCTTGGATCTACCGGACGTTTCGAAGTTGACCAATGATCCGATTGCTCATAATCCATATTGGCCCCCGGTTCCGACCAAGATACCAGGAGACTATCCCAAGTTTGAGGGCAAATCTGGAGAAGACCCCCAGGCGCATGTGATGACGTATCACCTCTGGTGTTCGTCTAACTCTTGGACAGACGATTCGGTTCGTTTGCGTCTTTTCCAGCGTACGTTAACAGGAGCTGCTGCTACGTGGTACATAGAGTTGTCCCGTGGTATTTTTCAGGATTTCAACTCGTTAGCTATGGCTTTTCTCACGCATTTCCAGTTACCAGTCCGGTATGAGACTGGGACGCACCTCCTGTCTTCCCTGAAGCAGGACTCGGCCACTCACATCTCGGATCACATCCATGAGTGGCGGCGCCGTCGTCGACTGATTAAGTTTCACATACCCGATCAGATTTTGACTCACTGGTTCACCACCTCCTTTGTGAATAAAATCGCTCAGGATATCGCGATGGGAGCGTGTGTGACGGAGGAACAAGCTATCGCACGTGCCCAGTACTTGGATCTTGTTTATTCACAATCTGGCACGCTTTATGACATCCTGCCTGATGCACCACGGCCCGGAGCCAAAAAGGCCCCGCCCACCCCTACGGTGGATGGTGTCATTGGTTCCGTTTCTCAAAATTCGAAGAAGTCTTTGAATGGGAAGCAGAAGGCTAATTCTTCCAACAATACCTCTGCTAATCCCGCCTCATCCGATTCTGGTAAAACCGCGGAGGTAAATGCCGTTCAGGCCAATCCTGCGGACAAGTCCTCCAAGGGGAAGAAGAAGGGCAAAGGCAAATCAAAATCTGATGCCCCAAAACCGGAATCTAAATCTCGGTCCGAGGATGGCTCACAACGTAAGCCGAAATTTCCTTGCCTCATCTGTGAAGGTGACCATTACACTAAAGATTGTCCAAGACGATCCGAAGTCAGTCAACTTCTTAAAGGCTCAAAGGGAACTCCGACTGTTTTAAAAGAGCCATTTCCATCTCAGCAGACCCAGATGGTCGAACAAGGTTCATCATCTGTACCGTTTGGGTCTGAAGTTTTCATGATGAAGACTAATGCACCTATCACTATCGCTACGAGGTCCAAGGATTACAATAATCAGCAGCAGGCACCCGGGAAGGCAGTGGCGGATGGACCGCCTCCCGCATCTGCTTCTGGTTCATTGGAAATTGAGAAGCCGACTCTCGAACCCGTTGTGAAACCACCTCCCAAAGGTGTTCTTCGGAAATCCTCTTATAATCCAAACGCCCGCGCCGCTCAACATTACAGTATTGTTGAGGATCTGGCCCAGGTGCCATGTGCCATGTCTGCACTTGAGGTTCTTCAAAGTTGTCCTTCACAACGGAAGGCTTTGCTGTCCGCCATCGGTGGTATTGACCCCGCCGATTCGAGCCTTCTCACCTTTGATCTGGAGAATTTTACTCCCCGGCTTCCACATCAAATCGCTTTGGTTATTCAAGTCGGGATTAACGGTCTGAACGTTCACAGAGCCGTTGTAGATGAGGGTGCATCTACTTGTGTTATGTCCTCCGCTTGTTGGAAAGCCATCGGCTCTCCAACCTTATCGTCATCTCCCAATGCCCTTGAGGCATTTGATGGCCGGGAATCTAAACCCCTGGGAGTTCTCGAGAGTCTGGCGATTACATTACAGGGAAAAACCGTCAACGTGGAAGTAGAAGTAGTTGACGCTAAACTCAACTACAACATACTTCTTGGCCGCAGCTGGACCCATGCCATGCTCTGCGTGCCGTCTACTGTCGTTCGATTCATCAAGTTCCCTCACGAGGGCAAGATTGTCACAGTAGACCAGTTGTCATTTTTTACCTCGAGCTCCGAGAACAACGTGCCGTATGTGGATCAAATTCCGAATCCCCCAGACAGCATAGGACCTGGTCTTTTCAAAGACCCAGTCCTCATGGGTATTTTCCCTGCGCCGCCACCGAATACCGCTCCAGTCAACATGTTGTCCAGGACTGATGACCCCTGGCTGATTCCTACACCTGAGCAGGTATATGAGTTTGGAGAGTCCATGCCTTTAACGCCAGTAGAGATCAGCTACTGTGAGATTGTTGCTGCATCGGACCCTCCACCTCCTCAGCATGCTCCGACGAGCATGGCTCTTGACGTCTACTCACAATCCCCCTGGCTTGGTCAGGCTGATTCGCCTGATCCTCTTAGAGAGACTTTTCCCTCAGATGAGGCTATAATTGAAACTATGTCTCTGGAGGAGCTACCCTGGGGCGATGGGCATCATCGTTCCTCGTTTATGCCTAGCTTGGGGGCAATGACGGATTGTCTAGAGCGCTATGCTACTCATGTTCCTTCCCCTCCTCTTCAAACACCGATCTTGACGCATGAGGTCTTTTCGGAAGGCAATCTGAGTAACATTACTCAAACGATTCCTATCAACATCTCTGTTAAACCAGGGATTGTTGAGAACATTCATGTGGGTGTGACCTGTTCTCCCGAAGAGATCCAGGTCTATACGGAACTTTTCAAAGAGTTCGGAGATGTTTTTGCATGGTCCTACGAGGAAATGCCGGGAATTGATCCTAGTATTGTCGTGCACGAGATTCCAACCTATCCAGGTGCGAAACCCGTGCGCCAACGCTTGCGTCCCATGCATCATCGGAAAGCCGCCGCTATCAAGGCAGAGGTTGAAAAACTTCTGAACGCGGGGTTTATTTATCCTATCCCCCTTACAGAATGGGTGTCCAATATCGTCCCCGTCGATAAAAAGCAGGGTACCATTCGAGTCTGTGTAGATTATCGCGATATCAATCGCGCCTGTCCGAAGGACAATTATCCCACTCCGTTTATCGATCAGATTATCGACGATTGCGCCGGAAGTGAGATCTACTCCTTAATGGACGGTTTCTCAGGTTACAACCAGATTAACATTGCACCTAAGGATCAACATAAGACCACATTCATCTGTCCGTGGGGCACTTTTGCATATAAAAAACTCCCGTTCGGCTTAAAGAACGCTGGCGCCACGTTTCAGCGAGCGATGTCATATGCTTTTCATGATATTCGCCATATCGCCCAGCCTTATCTGGACGACTTGCCTGCCCATTCGGGTAAGCGAGAGGATCATCCGGAACATCTTCGCTAGATATTTCTTCGTTGCAGACGCTACAATATTAGGCTCAATCCTCATAAGTGCGTCTTCTGCGTCGATTCTGGCCGTCTTTTAGGCTTTATAGTCTCGAAAGACGGAATTCGCCTGGACCCTCTAAAGGTTGAGGCCATTATAAATCTCCCGTCACCCTCCTCCCTTTATCAGTTGCAGAGTCTGCAAGGGAAAGCGAATTTTCTTAGGCGCTTCATCCCGAATTACGCCGAGGTGGCCAAAGGATTCACTCGTTTGTTAAAGCAGAATGTTCCCTTTCATTGGGACGAAATCGCTCAAGAATCCTTTGAGAAGCTGAAGACATTGCTCGTCAATGCTCCGTTGCTTCGTCCTCCTGACTACCACCGCGACTTTACTTTGTATCTAGCCGCCGCATTAAGCACCATCGCCATGGTCTTGGTGCAGGATGACGAGAACGGTGATGAACATGTTGTTTATTACCTCTCTCGGAACCTTCTCGACCCGGAAACGCGTTACGCACATGTTGAGAAGTTGGCCTTAGCAACCGTACACGCTGTACAGCGCTTTCGCCATTACATCCTTTTGCGCACGATAACAGTGGTTTCAGACTGCAACCCCATGACATATATTCTTTCTAGACAATTGCTGGGGGGCAAGTACTCCAAATGGATCGTCATCCTGCAGGAGTTTGATTTGGAGTTCACCACTGCCAAGTCAACTAAATCACTCGTCTTCGCGGATTTGATATGTTCTCTCCCTACAGACTCTCTTCCTGAACACTCTGAAGATCATATTCCGGACGAAACGTTGTTTCTTATCGATACTCGTGATCCTTGGTACGGGGACATCATAGTGTATCTTCAGACCGCGACATTCCGGTCTGAGTTGGATAAAGCCGCACGCCGTCGGATTCGGCACCAGTCCCAACCCTACCGCATAGTGGGAGATACCCTATATCGTATTGGAGTAGATTCGGTGCTCCGACGATGCCTTACCTTGGACGAGCCTGAGAAAGTCTTGAATGACTGCCACAGTGGCGCCTGTGGTGGACACATGTCCGGATATGCCACTGCCCAAAAGATTCTGAGGGCAGGTTACTTCTGGTCGTCTATATTCAAGGATTGCATCACTGCAGTCCGAAAATGCCATCCGTGCCAGATTTTTCAGCGCAAGATGCGCGCGCCGCCGTTGCCTTTGCATCCCGTTATTACCGTCGGGCCTTTCGCGAAATGGGGCGTAGATTTTATGACGTGTAACCCTCACTCGGCCGGGGGGCATGCGTATATCATCGTCGCCGTCGACTACTTCACTAAGTGGGCCGAGGCGATGCCTACAATTGCTGCTGACGGAAGAACGGCTGCTTCTTTTTTATTCAACCATGTTATTGCACGATTCGGGGTCCCTCAAGCTATCGTCACTGATCACGGTACTCATTTCCGTGATTACATGATGGCGGAGCTGACAGCTGCGTTGGGCCTGCGTCACGACAGATCAACGCCATACTACCCTCAAGCTAACGGTCAGGTTGAAGCAGTGAACAAGGTTTTGGTCACTATGCTTCAACGAACAGTTGGGATTCATAAATCCAGTTGGCATCTCCAACTGTTCTCAGCTCTCTGGGCGTACCGAACATCTGCTAAAAGTGCAACCGGATTCACACCATTCCAACTGGTGTACGGTCTGGAAGCTACTTTGCCGTTTGAATGTGAAATTCCTTCGATCAAATTAGCTGTGGAGCTCTTACCGGATACTTCTCCTGAGGAAGAGCGTCTTCTGTATCTCGAACGGTTGGATGAAACCCGTCGTCTAGCTGCTTTGATTATCGAAGCACAAAAGAAGAGGGTCAAATCTCATTTTGATCAATCTGTTTCTCCTCGTTCTTTCATTGAAGGAGACCTAGTCCTCTTGTACGATCAGGCACATGATAAGCTTGGTGCCGGTAAACTCCAGCCCATGTGGCACGGTCCCTATATAGTAAAACGTGTTTTGAAAAATGGGGCCTACGAACTTATAGACTACGAAGGAGTTCCGTTGACGCAGCCCAGGAATGGGTTGTACCTTAAGAAGTACTACGCCTGAAATGATTTCTTGGTGTGGTGTGTGTACATAGGTGTGTGATTGTCATTTGTGTGCATGGTGTGGTGTGCTTTGTAAACGTCTTTCTGCTGATCGGGTCTTCCTGGTTGTGCAGATATCTACTCATCCATTTGTTGGTTTCGCGGACGGTGCCTCCCGCAGTACCAGGAATCTGTCTTCTGCAGCCTGGGTAATCTACGATCCTGCTGGTGAGTTGATCGACCTGCAAGGTGTTTGTTTAGGACGTACCACGAACAATATCGCAGAATATAGCGCCGTGTTGGAATTATTAACCGAGGCAATAAACCTTGGTATCCGTGAATTGCTCGTGTACCTAGATTCACAGCTTGTAGTGTTGCAGCTGAACGGGCACTATTCGGTAAGAAACCCGTCCATTTTACGATTGTATTTGCGTATTCGATTACTGGAAAGAAATTTTGAATATATTACATATCATCATATACCCAGGCATTTGAATACATTAGCAGATACAGTAGCAAATTTGGTGTTAGATAGACATTTACGCAATTTATAAATCATCATCACATGTAAAGAAGACTCATCCAGAAATAGATATGCATATATAGATATCGAAATGTTTACATAGAAGTGTGTCACATAAAACTCAAAAAATATACATAAGTGTCTTAATACATCCGGAGACACTGAGTCTCTCAAAAATAGGTGTGGCTAAATCCTAGAGACTAATCAGCATGGTGCTCATGATAGCACGTTACTGCACGCACTAGCCACCTCAGGATTTGGTGGAGCCGATTTGGGACTCCCACCGTATGGCGCTGGTACTCCAATGGTACATCTGACAGTCGGGCATAGTCTGGGATCCCATGAACGATCCCCTCAAGGTTCTGAACCAGTGCCTCTCCTCCGACACCTTCCCCCTGGATCTCAGGGGCGAGCTGTGTCCTCCAGAAGATAGGAGACATCCCGGCTGGTCTCTCAGGTCCTACATCTGCATGCATGTATATTTGTGTTAAGACAACCGTGTATTAACAAAAAATCATATAAACATAAAATCAAAAATATGAGGTCTTACCCAGCTCTTCGTCCCAGTGGTCTCCTTCTGGTAGCGGGAGATCCGGGTCCCCTGTAAAGTCAGTTCCCGCATAGGGCCAATCTTCCACAACGATCAGTTGGCGCCGTATCCATCTCAAGAACTCGGGCTTCCAGGACATCTGTTGCCCGCCTCCAGATCTGGGCATCAGTGCTGCCCAGCGAGCCATTCTCGGCTCTCGTGGTACTGGACTCGCCACAGGGGCCTCTTGGACCTGGAAGGTTGGTATGCGTTCCAGAATGAACGACACCAAGATGGAACCATACCCAAACTGCTTCAGTTTGCCCTTTTTGCACTTTGTGAGCTGCCTTTTCATGTTGATGGTGACAGCTGTTGCCCAGTCATACAGTCGGGGACCCATGCATTCTGAGGCCAGTAAGAGTTGAGTCTTTGTAGCCTCGTGCGGTGCCTGCGATCCAGCAGCCCGTGTAATGGTGTGGAGTACAACTCTCAGTGCTAGGTCAGGGATGGTTGAGATGTATACCTTCTTACTCCCTGTTCCTGTTTGTGCCCCGCGGCACGCCCGCGCCATTACTTCTTCCATCTTCTCCCCTGATGGTCTGCTCCCAGTCAGTACAGGGATTGGACCCCTGCGGGATAATCCAGTAACGAAATAAATGTCGGTGACCTCCAATTCCAACACCTGGTCTCGTATTCTGAATACCTGGTCATTTTCATCCCAGAGGTTGATCAAATATTGGAGGAGCTCAGGCCGAGCTCGTAAGCATGGCGTGAGGAAGAATTTCTTTAAGCCACAGTCCCTTAGAGCATTCATGCAATTCTCATTTTGCATGGCCTCTTCGTCCTCATCTCCGTGTTCCCGTTCCTTCCATTCAATCACCATTCTGACTGTTTATCTGCATTCACATGGTTCAAAGCCCTTAATTAGATCTTCTGTGAGCTTAAAAATTCAAGAAATTTGGCATAAATAGAGGATTTTTAGGCGGAAATTTGGGTTGCGCCGCTAGCGCGACTGTTTTGCTGACAGTCGCGCCATGTGGCGCGGGCCCTTTGATAAAAAGAGCTCAGTGGCGCGGGTCCGTGCCCGATACCCGCGCCACTTGGCCCGGCCCTAAAAATTCAAGAGTGCCCTTACAGAGCTGATTTCTAAGGGGAATTCATTAAAGAATGCATGGAAAGAAAGAGAAAAGGAGCGCCTCTTACCTGTCACAGACGAGACGCTGAATGGTTGCCTGGATTGATCGCAATCGCCGTCAGAAGATTCTGCTCCAAATGGACCACTGCTACTCTCCACAAGGTAAATAGTAAAAAGTAATTTCATTTTTTACCATTGGACATATTTATAACTTTTCGACGTTAAAATGTGTTTTAAAAGTTATTTCTTGTCAAATATTTGCATGTATTATGTCGAAAATGGATTTTAAGCTTGTTGGGTATGTGCAGTGACAGGTTTTTGCGACTTAGAAGGTGGAAACGAGTTGTATTTTATACTTTTTCGGACTCGGTAAATACACGAAAAGTCACTCTGGAGTCATCTTTCAGCTCTTTTCTGACTCTCTAAATATGAAAAGATCGCCGAGGCCCTTGTCGTTTCGATCTCGTTAAAATGGACACGAATCGACATTCACCCAATATAAGTTTAACCCTTTTTCGGGCTGGGATGGATTGATTACGAAAAAGGAATACCCTAGCCTATCGCGACTAGGAGGTTTTCCCGGATATTGTTTTCTACCTTTTCGGATCTGGGGAACTATTTACGAAAAGGGACTTGTGGAGTTTTCTTTTCCGCTGTCTTTTCAAACTCTCTAAATATGAAAAGACGCCGAGTTCTTCCTTTGTCAGACTCGTTAAACCCTGATGACATTGGATTCCGTCGCAATGACGTTCTACGAGTTTCTCCTTCCTAGGACTCGTTAAATGCACTAGGATGGATTCGCCCGAAGGGCGGACTTATATCACAAGCATATGCTATCCCCTTCAAGCTTGTTATCAAATATAATTGGGGTACTCGCCAGAAATGGTGGGGGAAAAATGGAACCATCGTCGTTGTCGTCGGCAGTATGTCGCTCTTGAACATGGCACTTGTCTGCATTCGTGTCGGGTTGGGGACATCTCATCTCGTTGTTTCACTTTGCTTCCATGGGTTTGGGTAATCTTTTTTGACCTCTCATCTGTTCACTGCCTCGTCGCCATGACCTTTGATCTGTTGATGTCAAATACTGCCAAGTCCATTGTCGTGCCGTTTATATGTTCAAGAGAAGTTGGCCTCTGCGAATATCAACCTTCCTCTGTTTCTCATATGGCCCCGATTCACAACAAAACATTATGTTCCTCTGTCTCGTGTCGATGATGTGGGAATCATTATGGCCCACCTTCGATCAAGGTCACTTCCTTTCGACTTCAACTCATTATCCAGGAAGTTGGTCTAGAGACTCCTGATGGTACCTTGGAGCCTGCATGCCTTAATGGCAGGTTCGTCGCATTCGACGAGAGGTTTTCATTATTGGCCTCCGATCGGATGATTCTGCGGGTGTTCGACGTCAGCTCATTTATTCACACGCCGTGGATTGTACCTGCAGTACCTTGAGAACCATCGTCATTATTGGTGGTTTCTCCCGCGTCTGTTAACGGCTTTCATCATTGGCTGGTAATCAGACGATGTTCTTGCATGTTCGACATCAGCTCACACATTCGCATGCTAGAACTTGTACTTGTTTGGGTCGAGATGGAGCGCAAGACCCTGGATTGTGTCTGTTGTAATCCAGGCCGCGATTGTGGATTATTATCATTATGTACATGACTCACTGATTGGATGGCTGCGACCATACCTGAGTCTATTTGTTTGATCTTAGTTGGATGGCTGCGCCCATACCCTAGATCCGGATTATAGCATACTCTGTTCGGATGGCTGCGTCCATACCATATATATACATCATGTACTTGAGATATCATTTGTATCTTTCTGTGCAGGTTTTCCGACGGCGGGCCTTCAGTTGGACATGTTCTCGTAAAGCATTTCACCCCTCTCTCTCTCGGGCCTCATGCTTTAGGGGGCATCTGTTACACAGTAATTTGTCACCGTCCCTACCATTCCCTGTCCCGCACAATGGAGGAGCTGAAGGACGGGGACATCTTCTTCTTCAGATCTAGCGTTGGAATCCAGGTAGGCTCTTATCCCAAGTCTTTCATTCGTAACCAGGAGCTTGCGTCATAGCATTGTTTGTTTGTTGCTAGACCCCTGCTGGGCTAGTAGGGATCGCCTCTGTCCGCAGAGGGGATTTACCTCCTCAACCCCTAGATTCTTCTTTCACATTTGATTCAGCTTCTAGCACATGAAAAATAGTACTTCAAAACACTAAGGATAACCCTACAACCTATGAAGCCCTAATGACCTAGTGGGAGGCTCCTTTGTCTGAAACTTTGGCTTGGGGTCTTCAAGTGTAAAAAAACATAGTTTTTGACAAATTGATGTATTGAAGATATAAAATCCAATGTACTTGATTTATCTAAAGAGCCTACAGAGATATTTTTGATACCATCAATGCTTGAGGCACCTAGTGAACATGAGATGGATCAGGTTGTTTGGCAATCCTAGATGGAAAGTGAAGGGGTGAGGCAAAGGAAAAACAGAGTGTTGAGGTTATGGGTGGGAAAATAGGATAAATATGAGTGGCATGAGCCCAAGAGGGGTCTTTTAGGAGTGGTAGGATGACCATGGAATGGAAAAATAGTAGAATAGTGAAAAATTTGGTTTAAGAATAATGAAGGAAGTGAGATTTCTAAAACTCACAAGATTCATGAATCTTGTTTTTAGAAATCTAGGAAAAGCATTTAGTCATCTACAAATAGAAAAAATTATTGATAACTAATAGTGGCTCCACTTGGGGAGGGCAGCTCCTTCTCAGCCAAAAAATTCAAATATCAAATCTCTGAGTTTTTGAAGACCAGTGCCTCATCCATTGGGCATATTTTTCTTCTTTCATTTGCTGATGTTTATCTTGAAGCTTTGATCTAAAAATATGAAAGACATGTTTGCTTCAACCTCATCTCTACCTACCCATTATACCTTTTCCTATCATTTCTTCTTCTTGTGGGTGAACTTGGACTGGCAAACCCTTAACATTATTTTTTCTTTAGAAAGAAAAAGAAATTATCTTCTTGTACCCTTATTACTTCCAAGAGTTCAGATTATGCTAATGAACTCTTTTATTCTCTACCGAATCTATTCATATGTAAATATTAGGCTTTTTGACATATTTCATTCTCTAATCTACCGACATGAAATTGAAAACATGATTTTAACCATGATTAAGAAATTTGATTTACCATGGGCTGTGGCATTGGGACAAGATGCACACAGAAATTATTTTTGTACGAACAAAAGTAGAAATTATGAGGGTTGTGTTTCATCATTTGTTAGTCATCCCTATCTTTTTCTTTGGTTCAAATTTGAGCATTGAGAACCAACATCTTTTCCTTCTAATCTATTACTACTGAAAGATCAAGCTTAAATGATTTGACATGCCTTTTTTCACTAACCTATCAGCAGAGATTCAAAACATGCTCAGCCATGATTAGGCTAGATGACTGAACAAGACTCTTTTTATTAACAAGTAGTGGCATTTAGGCTTGCACATTTTCAACAGTACTCTTTTTTGGGTATGGGGCTGTACATATTCTTTTCCTGCCCTCTTTTTCCTTCTTTCTTTGTTTTTGTGTTTTTGTTTTTATGATCTCTCATCATGAAATATTATGTACAATGAATACAAGCTTCAAACTAGGAATTTTGAAAAAATAGTGCTTGAGCATCCTACCATTGACAAGACCTCCAAATAACTCTTCTCCATCCAGCTCTTGTAAAAGGAAAGGATTGTTACCTCTAACTAAATGAATGATGTAAGTACCCTTCCACAAATTCTCAAACTTGCCATGCTTGCCCTTGTCCTCTCTCCTTGAGTCCCATTTCAAAACTGTGTCTCCAATCTAGAAGTCATTTTCTTTGGTCTTATGTCAAAGAAATTCTTTATGTTTTCTTGTAATGCTTGTATCCTTTTGTAAACTTCCTCCCTTGACTGCTGCAAATGAATGGTTTGCTTCAGCCTCCTTTGCATGTCATTCTCTTCTGGTTGCACTTCTTGGAGGAGCTTCATCATTGGAACTCCCAAGGATGTTGGGAAGACTACATCCATGCCATATACTAACTGATAGGGAGACATATTGATTGATTTCTTAGTGGTTAGCCTATCGACCCATAATGCATGCACTAGTTTTCTATTCCATGATTTTTGGTTCTCTTCCAGTAGCTTCTTGATGATGTTCACCAGTCTTTTTTTGTAGGACTTAGCAAGCCCATTAACTTGAGGGTAATAAGCTATGGAATTCCCCAGTGTGATATGATACTTATGGAAAAAGTCAACAATTCTTTTGGATTTAAAGGCAACAACATTATCGGTAATGATATTTCTAGGACAACCAAATTTTGACAAGATGTTCGTTTAAAGGAATTTGATAATGACTAAATCGGTGGAATTCCTAGAAGGGATGGCTTCTATCCACTTGGTGAAATAATCAGTGGCAGTGAGGATCCACTTGTGTTGGAAAGATGAGGTAGGGTGGATCTCTCCAATGAATTCCAAACCCCATTGTTGAAAATGAGATTCAACACCGATGAGATGCAAAGGAAAAGGTAGAAGTTTTCTCTTGCCATCAAAGGTTTGGCACTTATGGCAAGCCATGACCAGTTTATGAGTGTCAGGGAAAATGGTGGGCCAATAGTAGCCAGCTCTAAGGATTTTGTTAGCTGCGGTTTTCCAATAGACATGGCCTCCACACTCTCCCTCATGTAGCTCATGCATGATTTTGTCTACATCATCTTCAAGCAAACATTTAATAAATATGCCATCAGAATTTTTCCAATACAAAGCTCCATCTAAGATGCAGAAATTTAAAGCTTTTTGTTTCAAGAATCTAGCTTTGGTTTTGGATAAAGTAGGAGGAGAATTAAGATAAAAAAGCACATATATAATATCAGCATACCAGGATGAATTCATAAATACTTCTTCAATGTGGGGAGCTATAAGCTCTTCCTGTTCCTCTAATGCATCAACCATATTCATGTCTAGTGCTTGAAAATTTGATGCAACCATAATTTTTGTGAGTCCTTTTCCTTTAATCAGTTTAGTGGGTCTGATCTCTAAATCATATTCTAAGATAATAGAAATCCATTTACCCCTTTTACCATCAAGGTCTTGATTTAGAATGTCCTTGACAACTGTGTGCAGAACAAAAGGAATGATATGAGAGTGAAAAATGTAGAATTGGAAATATTTCAATGCTTTGATCAAGGGAAAGGATTGTTTCTCTATGATGTTATATTTTAAGGGAGCATCTCTTAATGCTTTACTGAATAAATCTATGGGTTTTTCTTGCCCCATCATGTTCTTTTGCAACAACACTACAACAATGGTGTGTTCGGATGCAAATGAGAAAATGTAGAAGTCATTGGTAAAGTCAGGACTAATTAGAACTGGCGTTTGAGTGAGTGCTTGTTTTACCAGTTCAAAGGATTTTTTGGCTTCCAAGGTCCACTTAACTCCTATCTCATTTTTGAGCATGTTGGTAATATTACTCAGGAGTTCAACAAGGTTGGGGATAAACCTTCTTAGGAAGTTGATCTTTCCAATGAAATATTGCAACTCTTTAATGTTTCTAGGATGGCTGATTTGCAATATACCTTCGATCCTTTTGTGGTCTATTTTGATCCCTTCTTCAAAGATGATGTGGCCTAGGAGTTTTCCTTCCTGAATACCAAACAATGTTTTCTTAGGATTCAAAGACAAGCCATACTTCCTACATTTTTCAAAGACTTTTATCAAATGGACTAAGTGTTCTTCATCAGTCTTAGAATAGAGTGATTTCATCAAGGTATATGAATATGAAGTAATCTATGTCTTTTGAAAAATCTATGTCCATGGCCCTTTGAAAAGTGCCCACCGCATTCATTAACCCAAAGGGCATTTTAACATACATGAATGTGCTCGAAGGTGTAGTGAAAGAATTTTTGTGCTGATCACTTGGAAGTACTAGTACCTAATTGTAACTTGAAAATACATCAAACAATGATATTCTCTTAGAGCCAACTACCCTTTGAAATATATGATCCATTTTGGGAAAATGATAGTTATCTTTCAGGGAGGCTTTGTTCAAATTTCTAAAGTCAATGCACAACCTAATCTCCCTAGTCTTCTTCCTAACTGGCACAAAGTTTGAAACCAATTCTGAGTACCTAAGAGGGACTATGATCCTAGCATCATACATATTTTTAATTTCTTTCTCAACTAAAGGTACTAGGACGGGGTTTATTCTTCTCAATTTTTGTTTGACTGGTTTCTGATTTTCCTTGAGAGGAATTTTATGTTGAATAATTCTTGTGGCATAGGACTTCAAGTCCTCATACCCCCATGCAAACACATCTTTAAACTCTCTAAAAAGCTCAATATATTTCTGTTTTATGTGAGGAGGAAGAGTTTTGGATAGCTTGATCATTTTGGGTTCCTTTATGCTGCCTATGTTATATTCTTCTACATTAGTCTCAGTAGATTCCATCTTTGGCTTTCTAGCCACATCATTAAAATCAAACAACTCTTCTAACGGTGTAAGGCCCCATGGTAATGTATCATCTTTACATTGTGAAACCTCAAGGTCCTTTTGATCTAGATTTCCAAAAAATTCTGCCTCATAAGGATGTTCAAGCAAATTTATATCAGCAGTAGACTACAACTCTATTTTGTGGGCTTGTTTTTTAGTAAAATCTTCTTCATGCCCTAAGATTGGTTTTGGTATTGCAAATTTATTCTTAAATTGCACAAATTCATCAATTTGTTTATCACCCTAAAACACTTGCCAATAGTCTATGTTGTAAGGTATTGTAGGACGATTTTTTACTTTGACAGTGTATTGTTCATTTGCATGGGGTATTTGGAAATTGCTGGCAGTAAAGGCAAGCTCATTGGCAAGGCTATTTTGAGCTCTAGGGATGAAAGTGAGTTCATATTTCTAAAAGGTTTTTAGGAGGTCTAGGGCATCATTCCTATACTCTCTTAGTCTCAGATTCTTAGCTAAGTATTCCCCTTTGATTTTCCTAATGACCAATTCTGAATCTCCTTGGACTGAGATCTTCTTATCTCCTATGTTTTTAGAAAATGTAAACCAAGGAGGAGAGCCTCGTATTCTACAATGTCGTTAGTGCATTGAAAATCTAGTTTGTAGGAATGGCCTTCATTTGTGTTATGCATCCCGACACCAGCCCCTGAACCAAATTTTCCACAACAGACATCAAATCTCATGTTCCAAAGTGTTTCTAGTTCATATTCGCCACTATGTTGTTGTTCACGGCTGCTAGAGTTTTGGCTGTTGAGTTCTTCATTCGGTGTCTGGTTTGACTGTTGTGGTGTTAGGGTCCTATAATAATAGGATTCATAATTTTTTAATTGACTTTGATAGTCTTGTAAATATGTACACACATTGCTTTCTCCAAGTTGTTTTCCCACATTTGAAAATTAAAAAATGAAAAGAGGGTATGTTTTAAAATAACAATCAAAGGACAAAAAGAAACAAAGATCAAAAGAATAATAAATATGAACCCCATCAAAAATAGATCATGAAAGCGTTGCAAGTTTAAATAGCACTACTTTAGTTTACTTTTGAAAATAATGATTATGTGCAGAGTGTTAATAAATGTCATAATCCATGATCAGTTAAACAATTTATTCTTAACTTTTCATGCTTTCAATTTCATGTTTTAGATAGAGAATAAAGATTTGTCAAAAAGTGTAAACTTGAAAAATCAGTAGATACGTAGAGAATAATGAGGAGCTCAACAGTTTAATCTGAGGCCTCAGATGAAATAAGGTAGACTTAGGTAGTTTTATGCTTTGAAAGAAAAATGTTTTAGGGTTGCAAGCCTAAATGCACCCATGAAAATGAAGTAAAAATGTTGGAAATAAAGATGGGTATGTAGAAAGAAGTTGAGCAATCATGTAATAAAACATCATCGGGAAAAAATCACCAATTTCCCCTCTCCTGCAATTATTCAGTATTCTAAACTATCAGTAAAAAAGGCTCAAAGCATTTCTCTGACTTCTGTTGAGACCAGACCCAATGCTCGATGACTAATTGGTTAAAAATATTGGATTCCTACACAAAACCCACATTCATTAGCATTTATCCTTCATTCATAATCATAATGCCTTTTTCCTAAGTAAAAAACTTATGTTTACTTAGTAAAAGTGAAACCCTAAATAACTAATTTCATTCACTTTCGAAAATAAACCCTCAAAATGAATTTATCCTAAGTTAAAGTGTGAAGTAATACAACAAAGACAAGCTATGTTATTTACACTTTACGTAGAGTTAACAATGTGTTTTTATTCATACATTATTCCTTTACCTTCATTTTAATTTCTAATTTAGTTATTAAATCCCTACAACTATTCCCTCCCGTATAGTATTAAACCCTTATATTTTAAATAACCCACGAACCCTCTATTTTATGTTTTAACCAATGTTTAAATACCCCGCGTGCTAAATATAAACCCCGTCACTATCCCATTGGTTTAAACCTATCTATAAGAGCTAATTGTTATAGCATCATTTCTCACCTTGACATGATTCATGATTGCTTCATGGCTTTATGGGCACCCATTCCTACATACTTGGACAAATTCACTTAAAAACAGTGGAAAATCCTTCATACGCGACTATGCCCGTGTTTTTCCGCGTGTATACGCGAGTACAGCTAGACTTTTCCGCGTATGCCATTTTTAATGATTAAAAAATATATAAAAATCCCTAATTTCGCGCTGGGTTGATGGTTACTCAGGTAGTTCAACTACCCCAGCCCGTGGCCAACTGTTTCCAACTGCTGAAACTACTTGGAAGGACTATAAAAAGACCTCATATGTATGGCCTAAGGGAGAGAGAGAGAATTATTATTATTATACTCTGTTGGTTCCCTATCCAAGTCTGATTCCCCGTGCCTCCTGCACTTTCCCAGTTCATTTCAGGAAACCCTTGTTTCCTTGAGATACACATCCCTTTATATGTTATCTCGTGTGCACTCATTTGGAAGGAGTCTTAGTGAGGCAAGGGCTGGACGGATCCGGACGACGGTCTGCGAAGGCCTTGGAAGGATCAGGTGATCTCTCCACTTACTTTTGTACGTACTATTTTTATAATACAGAAGTATCATGCTGTTCCCGAAATATACGTGTTAGTGTATGCTTTAATGTATGAAGAATATTTGTTATACAAGCATTCATGATGATTTATTTAATATTTTATATGAATCTCACTAACATATAGAGTAGAAATATACTGTACAACTTGTCCTTTGTGCTGGTTTCTTCTTGTCTTTCAGGTGGAGGAAGGACGGTTGCAGGGATTTTGAACTCCACGTGGATCTACTTCAAACGTAGGACCAACGGGTAAACCTCTCATTCTACTCGATTTCGTTTTTATGAATGTGCATGATCGTGTGAGTCTCTGTTAAGTAGTACGCCCCTGCTCTGTGGAGGTTGAATCCCAACCAACCTCTAGGGTGTTAAATCCTCGAAACACTAATTCCTCATTTCTATATTTTTAAACAAATGTCAAAAACGTTTGAAAAAACTATATATTAGACCCGCGCCCATGTACTATTTGAAACATTGGTAAATGTTTTAATTTAACATTTAAACCTTATACCTGCCGCATGATATAAAACCTAAGCTTTTAAAAATTCAATTAAATGCTTATTTCTAAGGTTTAAAACCCATCCCCGCATATAATATACCCCAGCAACACTACCAAATCCTGATGCTACTTTCCCAATAAATATGGGCTGTTCGCAATCGAACTCCAAGATCCAACGATTGAAATCCCATATCATAAATAAAGTCGCATGATGATAACACTTTCATTTCCACACGAAATAGGTGGTTTTCGAATCCTCTCCCTCCTCCACATGGCTCATTCCTACTGGATCGCATTTGATCCATTCCAAACCGCTTACCACCTCAAATGCACGCGATAACCACTTGTAGTTTTTAAACCTTTGAGCCCGAAAACCACCATTTTTATGACCTGACCGCCATTTATTGTAGGCCTAATTCAACCCTAATTTGCCTAATAAACCCTGAAATCACACCATTTTATGCCTTTTACTGCATTTTTCGACTGTATTCTTCCTCTAGACTAATAAGAATGAAGCCATGCATTGCTTCAAAACCCAGATCCTACAAAAAACTGTATTTTCTATCAAAATATTTCAGAAATCTTCCAGAAACCTTCGCAGCCAGGACTCAACCCACAGTTTTCTATTTCCCTGGATCCCATTTACATTCCTGCAGACCTAAATTTCAGTAATTATTGTTTTTATTTTTTGCAGGTAATCAAACATAACTTGGATAAAACAATATAAATACTATTTAAAGATCTGTTTTGCTCCAAGAATTTACAAGTAAATAAATTAAAAGTATTTTCCTTAAAAGATTCTAGGCATCAGAGTTAAAGGACAGTCATCCTGTGAAAGATAAAAGAGCATTTTAATGTAAAGATTAAAACAGGGAATTCATAACAGTTAGGGTAAAAGGAATAACTCACAGTAAAGGTTAAAGTTCAAATTAAAGTAAGAATTAACAGTGACAGTGAAAATAAAACAGTTAAAAAGCATCAAAGTTAAAGTGTATCAGATGAAAGTCAGAGTGAAAGTCAAATCAAAAAAATTTACAGAGCAGTCAAGGTAAAACAGTAAAAGTAAAAACAGAGGCAGTAATGGTTAAACAGAGATGAAAATGCTTTCACCAACAATGAATTTATCCAAAGTGAAAGTAAAAAAAGTTAAAAGAACAGTAAGGTTAAAAGATGAAAACAGAGTAAGAAGGGACATTTTTGCAGAAATTTCCTGTTTAAGTCATTGTTTTACAGAAACTATTATGACCAATCCAAGATGAATTTTACAAAACTGAAGGAGGTTTATGTTACTAAGATGACCAAATACAAAAGAATCTCTCACTTTTCTATCATCCATTAGGGGTTTGGAAGTATTAAACAATAGTTGAAAGCACTTTTTACTGAAAATTCCTGTTTAGTCATCATGTTGCAGAGAAAATTGTGGCCAATTAGAAATACATCTTACAAAACTGAAGGAGGTTTTTGTTCCTAAGAGACTCGTCTACAAAAACCTATCTCGGTTTTTGCATAGGTATTACAGAATGAGAGACAGATGCACATATTTATAGCTTATTTTTCGGACTGTGCAAAGCTCTGTTTTATACATCTTTTTGCAGAGCCTATTGTGAACAACTGGATATGCATTTGGGAAACTGAGAGCGGTTTATCTCAGTAACATGTTGATCTACAAAAATATCTTTCATCTATTTCAGATTGAGAAATACAAAGGTATCATTGGACCCAAAGTTTGCAGAATTTATGGAATAAAATACACAAAGAAAGGAGACAGTTAGTGACTTGGAAGCCTCATCATCAACTAAGAGTTGATATCAAATTCGAATTCTCTTCTTTGTCACAATAAATCCGTAAGTATAATGCCAAATAGATTCATTAGTTTTGAGTGTCCTTTTATTAATTTCTATTTATGTAAAACAGTTTGAGATATTTGTAAACCAATCTTGATATTGTTTCAAGATATTTTAGTTTAGAATTTGTATAAATACTTCACTCTTTGAAGTATTATTGTGGAATAAATTGCTGAAGATTTCTATAGTAATTTTTGTTGGACTTGAAGGCTTTTGTGTTTCAAATTTCGAGTAGCTGATTGGATCGAATCAATTAGCATCATATTTCAGGATTCATGTGATGAGCTATTGAAGTAAAGTATTCTCTACTTGTCATTGTTTATTTTTCTTTGTTACATGCAATTCATTATGTGTTCTAAATTTTAATGAGAGTATTACTTTAGGATTTGTTTAAAGCACCCTGTCTTAACTATTTCTCATTTCTATGTTTTATTCTGATTTCCAGAGTAGGGAACCCTTAATTGCTCCCTCTTTCATTTGACCTCTGCCTACTACTTCCCTTTTCTGGATCAAAGAACCCTTCATTTCTCTTTATCCCGATCATATCACGTCAAAAATTTTTTTTCCAAGATCTCCAAGGGTTATCTATCTTGCCCTAAAAACATCTGACTTTTTTGCCTTGATCCTAGTTCTATCTGCTTGACTTTTGACTCCTCAGCCCAATGGACAAATAGATTTCCCACTATCCATCTCTTCCAGTGACTTTTTCCCATCAAACCAATCAAAATCAAAACCAATTGCACAATCATAACTAGCCTAATATTTTATAAAACAAAACAAAGTTAATTTATATAGAGAGAGCCCTCTCTGAACCCTAGGAAGGCTAGATCCTAGAGTTTAAAAGTTGGTCTGTGGTTACCTCAGTGAGTTCTCTCATGAACCTGGAGAAATTACTGAGTGATAACATGTGGTATGTCTGGATCTATCTCAATTTCATTTACCTGTTCACTGATGTCATCTTCGTTATACAAGATAAATGAGTCAAGGTCTGAATAAATGGAATAAATAGGGGTGTTGTTATCAGTAAAGTTTAGAGTGTCGGTATCATTTCCCATGTTCCAAAACTTCAAAACTTGGGACCTGTACATATATTGGGTTATCAGTTCAATGAGAGGTATGATTATCTTGATCTTGGCAATCTCTCCCTCAAAACCGAAAGGTATTTGTGTTTTGGGCATATTTACATTAGTTTTATCAACCATTATTTTTTCTACAAGTTTAGTTTGTTGATTCTAATTTGGTATTTTGGACAAAAGAGTTTCTTCAGGGCCGCTAGTAGTGGTACTAGGGCAGCTTGTGTCACCACTTGGTTGGCTAGTTTTTTCTCTGTTTGGATTAGTTTTCTTAGCCATGTTGTTGGTACTTTCTGTTGTCCTCTTAGGATTATTTTTAGGTGTCTTCCTAACAACAGTGTCTAATTTGTTCTTATTGGAGATTTATTGGTTCTTTTTTCTCCTAAGATAATATTTCCTATGGACATCCATTATGAAATTTTCAAATCCGAATTGGTAGTCTTCAGAATCCTCATAGTTTGTTTCAGTTTGATCCGAGGAAAAGAAACCTTGTTCTTCTTTAGTGAGAAAAACATCAACCTCATTATCAAAACCTATCAAGTTTACATGGCTTTCTTCAGGTTCTTTAGTCTCTCTTCCCTCTTCATCTACATAATTGTCTTAGAAAGGAGGCCTGATTTGTTGGTCATTGTCTCTTTGTCTATTTTGGGGAGGGTCTCTTCTGAAGTTTGGATTCCTATTTTTGTTTTTGGGATTTTCTTGGTTTTCCCTAGGAGGTTTTCTTTCACTCAAGTTTATCCTCTCCATCATTCTCTCCATTACCCTCACTAAATTGTCAATTTTGGCATCAAATGAGGAGGTTGAGGCCATAGTTTCATCCTTTAGGTTGTAGAAATTTGTCAATAAATACCACTTTCCACCGAATAATATCTTCCAGAATACTGTCACACATGCTGTAGCACATCAACAAGCGTAGCACATCAAAGGTCCTATACATATTAACACAAGATGTATGGGGAAAGCTTATAGCTGAAAACCCCAGAGGCTGCATACTATAATGGAGAAATCATGTAACAAAATCAGTACAATACTCCTCACAAGTACTCAGTACTTTCTCATGAAGTTACACACAATCTAGCTCAGTTTTGAACAGGTTACTGGTTCAAAACTCACCGCCAATTGCCTTGCCTCTATTGCGCAATCCAGGCCTGTCTATATATAGATCCAAGGTTCGAATCTCCTTGGCTTGACAGCACAATCATCATGGAAAAATCCTCCAAGTGTGGTGCAAATCTCATGCACAACTGATGTCGCCACTGATAGCTAACTCCACCCTTTCATCTACCTCTTTCACTGGTCTCCACTGAACTGTCCATGCACTGTAGTGAACTGATGTGTTCTTGAGTTAAATAATGAGTTACTAATTAATGAATTAAATAATATTTAATTCACTCCACTCATTACTAGTTGATTAGCTAGTTAAACTAATCTCAACTAGTTCAACTAAGTTAAACCGAACACAACTCCACCAACTGTCTCATTAACTCCACCAAACTTCTGCCACTGAAGTCCTAATTGAAGTCAACCATGCATGAGCTCACCAAACCCCTAGGAATAGCGTAATTCCTCTGTCAAATGCATGAGCCACTTCCAAGGCTCGAACTGAAGTGCTCCAAGAGAGTAAACTGAAGTTTATAGTCCAAATATTATTAAGGGTAAATAATATTTGACTTCCCTGTTTTAAGGAGAGGCAGTCTAAAAATAGACTTCGACCTCTTCGACCTAAAAATAGAGTCTCATCTATTTTTACCAACATGAACAATGCTCCAAGAATCTCAAACTGGAATCCCCGAACCATGCTCCATATGTCTAAAAATAGACATAGTCTAAAAATAGACTTTGCGCCAGAATTTGCCTGCGGGCCCACTTAGTGAAGGAAACTTCATTTCACTAAGCTCCATCATCTTGCTGCATTTTCAACACTCCCTCTCAGCAAGATATGGATTATCTGCAACCCCTATCCTGCCTCTATGGAATTTGAACTTGCTCCTGGTGAGCGCCTTCGTCAAGATGTCGGCATCCTGATCCTCCGTGGGAACATATGAAAGCATCATGATTCTCCGCTGAACACAATCTCTAATATGATGGTACCTGATGTCGATGTGTTTGGATCTATCATGAAATACTGGATTAGCCGAGAGTTTAATGCAACTCTGGTTATCACAATAAATCACCGTAGGCTCCAAATGCAACCCGAACAATCCAACGAGGATCTTCCTCATCCAAATAGCCTCGCATGCAGCCAAGCTTGCTGCCATGTACTCGGCCTCTGCTGAACTGAGTGCCACGGATCTCTGCTTCCTGCTGTACCAAGAAACTGCTGTCGACCCAATGCTAAAAACTCCTCCAGAAGTGCTCTTCCGGTCTGTTGGGCTCCCTGCCCAATCTGCATCAGTGAAACCAGAAAGCTTCACTCCATCCTCCTGTCTGTACCATAGACCATATCCCGATGTGCCTCTGATATAGCGCAATACATGCTTGCCCCCCTTCCAAAAGAGCTTGGTAGGCTTAACCATAGCTTGCGAAAGCTGGTTAACTGCATAGCATATATCGGGTCGTGTATTGACCAGATACATAAGCGACCCCACCAACTGTCGATAGACAGTGGCATCCACTACCTCTGCTGAAGTAGCATCCTCCTTCCTCCAACCACTAGGAAGAGGAGTGTCAACAGGTTTGCAGCCTTGCATGTTGAACCTCTCCAGAATCTCCCGGGCATACTTGCCCTGAGAAACAAACAGTCCTCCGCTGCGCTGCCAAATCTCCAATCCCAGGAAATAATGAAGGATGCCCAAGTCCTTCATCTCAAACTCTCGGGCAAGATCCTCCTTGCATGAAAGTATCAACTGCTCATCGCCAGTCAAAATCAGATCATCTACATACAGTACGATGATCAACAGCTTCCCCTCCACCACAATCTGGTACAGGTTTGGATCCGCCTCACTCTTGGAGAATCCAAGCTCAGTGAAGTAGCTGTCTATCCGAGTGTACCAAGCACGAGGTGCTTGCTTCAGCCCGTACAGTGCTCTCTTGAGTCGGCACACATGCGACTCACTGCTGAAGATCTCAAAACCTTCAGGCTGCTCTATGTACACCTCCTCCTTAATAACTCCATTGAGGAACGCAGTCTTCACATCCATCTGATGAATGTGCCACCCCATCTGCGCTGAGAGAGCAAGGATCGTTCGTATGGAAGAGTACCTTGCGACAGGTGCAAAAGTCTCCTCATAATCGATCCCCTCGATCTGTGAAAAGCCACGGGCGACAAATCTCGCCTTGTACTTCTCCACACTCCCGTCAGCTGCCTGCTTCACTTTGTAGATCCATCGCGAACCCACCACCGATTTCCCCACCGGTCTTGGGACAATCTCCCATGCACTGTTCCTGACGATCGAATCATATTCTTCGATCATGGCATCAACCCATGCGGGTTCCTCCACAGCTTCCTCAAAAGAGGATGGCTCCGTCACAACACATTGACTCACAAGAGCCATGTATCCAGTGTACCGATCTGGTGACTGCCTCTGTCTGCGCTGTGCTGTAGGTGGTCCTACAACCTTCTCTGCATCTCGAGCCAGTCGCTCAGCTTCTGTAGTGCGCATGCGCCTTCTGATGGTTGGCGCTGCATGGGTGGTTTCTTCCACCTCCTGAACTTCCTCTTGTGGCTGATCCACATCCGGAAGCTCCTCCTTAGGAACTAACAGCTCCTCATCTGCATGCAAGTGTAGCTCCCTCTCAAGCGAACACTGCATGGCTTTCTCCTCCTGAAATTTTACATCCCGTCGCACAACAGTCTTGCGACTGTCTGACAAATACACCCGGTAGTTGTGAGGTGTATCAGTGTACCCCACAAATATTCCAACCTCAGCAGTTGGATCCAGCTTCCTTCTCGCATCCTTCGTCACATGCATGTAGACAGTAGAACCAAAAATCCGCAAATGGGAAATATCAGGCCTCTTGCCAGAATAAGCCTCCTCCGGTGTACTCATGCCAAGAACCTTGTGAGGAAAACGGTTCTGCACATACACTGCTGTATTGCATGCCTCAGCCCACAAGTGAAGGGGTAGGCCCTGATCATGCAACATCGCCCGTGCAGCACCCACGATCGTTCTGTTCTTCCGCTCAGCCACCCCGTTCTGCTGTGGGTTATGGGGTGCGATGAGCTCTCTCCGAATCCCTTCTGCGCTGCAGAACTCCTTGAATTCAGCGAGATGAATTCACCACCGTTATCACTCCTTAGAGCAATCACCTTCTTCCCCGACTCCTTCTCGACCAGTGCCTTAAACTCACAGAACTTCGCGAATGTATCGCTCTTCTTCTGCATGAAGAAGATCCAGCACTTTCGAGAGAGAAATCATCAACAAAGATCACATAATACTCCGTGCTTTGTTGTCGAAGCAACCGAGAAAGGACCACACACGTCCGTGTGAATCCCTTCGCCACCGTGGCGCGACCGTCCTTCTCGTGAAAGGTGGCTTTCACATACCCCCCAGCACACCCCCTCGCATCGATATGACCGCGCAAGAGTGCCCTTAGGGAAGTACGCAGAAACCGGGCCGCAGACCAAGGCCCATGGTGAAGGTGGGCCCAACTTCCGTGCTGGCCGCTCATCATCTCCGCCTCACCACTTTCCTCCCGCCTTGCATGCCATGAATGCGCAGCCATCTACCCGCAATCGATAAAGGTTCTTGGTTCGAACCCCTATCTTCCCAAGTTCTCCGCAGGGCCCGATCGCGCAGAGGGGCTTTTCCTTCTCGCCGAAGACTTGCATCATACCCTTATCCTACAACATCGCCACAGAGATCAAGTTCTCTTCAATCCAGTTCTTCTTCAATCCAGGTACATGCATGACATCCTTTAAGACAAAGGGTTTACCAGACTCCCTCTGAAAGGATACGGTACCGATACCAGTCGCACTGTATCTACCATCATCGCCCATCTCGATGTGCACACCAAATTCTTTGCTCATATCCGAGAACAAATCCCATCTCCGATATGAAACACACTGTCTGAAGAACCCACAATCGATCCCATCATACCCCTGAAACCAAAGCATGCGATCACAGCAAAATCGAAGCTCCCGAACTGGGTGAAGCCAAAGCCCATCCGGATCTTTCCCGCTTGCTTGTTCTTCTTCTTCTTTGGACAATTGGTAGCATAATGTCCGTGATCATGGCAGTGAAAACACTTCACTTTCGCCATATCCTGCTTCTTGCCCTTTGCACCAGAATGAGAGGTTTTCTTACCCTTCCCCTTCTTTGCTTTGGCCACCAAAGCGCAATTTTCTTCATCAACTCCCTTTGATGAAGATCCATCTCGAGTAGTCCTCCTTATCTCCTCCTGCATGAGATCCGCCCAAAGGCACTCCCATCCCGGCAGCTTCTCCCGACCATTGAAACTATCTTGATATGAGTGCCAAGCCTTCGGAAGACCAAGGAGAGCCAGGTCGACCATGTCCTCGTCTTCGACAGTCACCCCCACACTTCCCAGCTCATCTCTGCACTGAGTGAACTTCGCGAGGTATTTGGCGATACTGTCGCCTTTCTCCATCTTGATGTTCCTGAGCTTATCTTTGAGCGCCAGCTTCCCTTGGTCGCTCTTACTCTAGAATAGATCTGTCAAAGCTTTCCACATTAAATATGGAGTAGCCTTTCCATGCAGGCTGGATACAATATGATCCTTGACGCCCTCCAATAGGATCCTTCGACATTTCGCCATCTTCTTTTTCCATGCTTCGACTTCAGCAGGATCAGTGGGCCTTTGGACATCCGCATCCATGAACTCCTTCAGTCCATTATCTTCTAATACTGCCTCCATGCGATCCTTCCATGCAACATAATTCGAACTGCCTTCAAGAGCATATTCGAGTCGCAAACCGTTGAAAGAAATTTTCAACACCGGCACCAAGAAAACAAAACTGCTGCAAAATTCGAATTCCACCTCAAAGCTCAACCGCTCTAGATCTGTGAGAACAAATTATTTCTAGCACAGAGATTGACTGCAAGGGGCGTTTACTGGATATATCACCTTTCAAAGAAAGGATGGATCTAGAGGCTACCTGGCCCGCATGCAGACTCTGTCTACCGAAATAAGTTTGTAATCACTGTGATGATCAATCTCTGCTTCAATAGCTCCGATACCATGTAGAAATTTGCTGAATAATGATTAATTATCCACCGAGACTATCCCGATCACATACAATTCGAATTTATATGCAACACATAATCTCTTCCACTCATATCATCAAACATGCGGAAATAAAATCAAGCGATAACACATCAAATCATCATACACATTAACACAGTATGTATGGGGAAAGCTTATAGCTGAAAACCCCACAGCTATTATGTATATTATAATGGAGAAATCAAGTAACAAACTCAGTACAATACTCCTCACAAGTACTCAGTACTTTCTCATGAAGTTACTCACAAACTAGCTCAGTTTTGAACAGGTTACTGGTTCAAAACTCACCGCCAATTGCCTTGCCTCTATTGCGCAATCCAGGCCTGTCTATATAGAGATCCAAGGTTCGAATCTCCTTGGCTTGACTGCGCAATCATCATGGACAAATCCTCCAAGTGTGGTGCAAAACTCATGCACAACTGATGTCGCCACTGATAGCTAACTCCACCCTTTCATCTACCTCTTTCACTGGTCTCCACTGAACTAATCATGCACTGTAGTGAAATGATGTGTTCTTGAGTTGAATAATGAGTTACTAATTAATGAATTAAATAATATTTAATTCACTCCACTCATAACTAATTGATTAGCTAGTTAAACTAATCTCAACCAGTTCAACTAAAATAAACATAACACAACTCCACTAGCTGTCTCATTAACTCCTCCAAACTTCTGCCACTGAAGTCCAACTGAAGTCAACCATGCATGATGCCATCAAACCCTTGGGAACCACGTGATTCCTCTGTCAGATGCATGAGCCACTTCTGTAGCTCAAACTGAAGTGCTCCAAGAGAGTAAACTGTTTTTTAGAGTCCAAATATTATTAAGGGTAAATAATATTTGACTTCCCTATTTTTAGGAGAGGCAGTCTAAAAATAGCCTTCGACCTCTTCGACCTAAAAAATAGAGTCTCATCTATTTTTACCAACATGACCAATGCTCCAAGAATCTCAAACTGAAATCCCCGAACCATGCTCCATATGTTTAAAAATAGACTTTGCTACCAGTAATCTCCTCAAGGGCCCACTTAGTGAAGGCGACTTCATTTCACTAAGCTCCATCATCTTTGCTGCATTGCTGTATTCTCAACATAGGTGACTCTCTTTTATGATCTCATCCTAGCCCTTTTTTTCAATCAGATTGACCTTTACATTCACAGCTCCCCTTTTCATTTCTTATAAAGTTAGGGGATCTCTCTCTCTTAATTGATAGTCGATGTCTGGATCAAAACCTTCCAGAAATTTTTATGAAGCTCAGCCTTGTGGGGGTTTCATGTTTGGTGGGAGGGCATTTTAAACACTATTGAACATGGTGCAATAGTCTTGGACACTTTCCCCGACATTTCTCTTAAGTTTGGTATACTCTAAAAGGATTTGGAGAGGGTTTTTCTTGATTTTCCAATCTTTTATGAATGTCTGATAAAGGGAAGGGAGATCATGTATGTTGTTAGGAGTCAAGATTTTGAACCATTTCTTGGCTTCTCCTCCTAATATTTGTGCAAAAATCCTCATTTTTATGGTTTCCTCTTCTAATTCCATGTAATCAAAGGCATCATTCATCCTATCTACATGTTGTTGGGAAATGGTAGATTCAGCTCCAGTAAAGTGAGGGATTTTGGATTGGTAGTCATTTGGAAAAGGTAACAAAGGTTGTGGCAGTGCCAGGGGGGCATGCCATGCTGCCATGATGGGAGGGAATGGAATCCAAGGAGGATTTACAAGGGGAGGGTTTTTGAGAGGAGGTGGAGGATGAAGTGGTCCAGTGGTTTTCACAGTGAATGTGTGTATGGGGGTGGTAGAGGTACTTGGATCAACAAACTGATTTTGAGGAGACTTGGGATAAAAAGAGCCAAAGTGATGGAGAAGCTGAAAGTCAGGAGGAGTGGAAGGAGAGGTTTCTCTACTAGAACTCTACTGCAAATCTATGGGCTCAAGGTCAGTCTGGTCAATCACACTTTGTGACTTGGTTTTGAAAATTTTTCTTGTATGGTGTAAGTCAAACTAGGGATTTTGCAAGGCTGTGAGATGTTCATGGAAAAAAATTTCTCTATGAATGTCCTAATAGTAGTCAAATATTTAGTTTTAGAAGTTTGTCACAAAATATTTTCTGGGTCATCAACTATAGTAGGAGGGTTTGGGTCCGGGTGAGATCTGGTACTGATCCTTTGTGAAGCCAAATTTCAAACCCAAAGTGTAGAGAGGCTGAAATTTTATGACTGTGTTATCACTCAGTAATTTCTCCAGGTTCAAGAGAAATAGTCCAAGGTAACCAAAAACCTACTTCAAACTCTAGGATCTAGCCTTCCAAGGGTTCAAAGAGGGCTCTCCCACTTTAAAGTTTAACTTTGTTTTGATTTATAATATTAAATTTGGTGCTCCAGTACAATTTTGTTTTGGTTTAGGTTTGGTGGAAAAAATCACTTGGAAGTAAGATGAGATAATCTACTTTCCCATTGGGCTATGGAGTCTAAATCAAGCTAACAACTCTTAGAAATTAAGGCCAAAGGTACAAATATATTCGAGGGGAAAGATATATAGAAAGCCTGGAGATTTGGGAAAGTGGTTTTCTATGAGGTGGTATGATCAAGATAAAGGGCGTAAGGATCCTTTGATCAAAGTAGAGCGCGAGTCAAACGGAGAAAGGGCTGATTAAGGGTTCCTTGCACCCAGCACAAAGAAAACATTAAAATGGAAACTAGTTAAAGGCAGGGGAGAACTTAAATAATCACAGCTAATGTACTCTAGTTACACATTGAGGAATGAGAATAAACATAAAATGAATGCATGAAACTTAGACAAGGAAGCTTAGTGACAAGTAGGAAGTACTTCCTCATCGGCTTATCACAAGGATCTGAATTATGATGTGATTAGCTTGTCAGTGCGCTACTTCTATTTCAAACACCTGATAGCCTCCGATGTCCAAAAAATGTCTATAGTAATTCACTTAATTTTATTCCACCCAAAAATACTTCAAGTGAAGTATTTATACAAATTCTAAACTAGAATATCTTGAAAAAATCAAGATTGGTTTAAAAATATCTCTAAGCATTTTTTACATAAATATAACTTAAGTAAAGGACTCTCAAAACTAATGCATCTATTTGGCACTATTTTCTATGGATAGGTGATGAAAAGGAGAATTCAAATTTTATCTCAACTCTTAGTTGATGATGAGGCATCCAAGTCATTAACTGTCTCCTTTCTTTGTGCATTCTGCTCCAGCAATTTCGTAAACTTGGGGTCCAATGATACATTTGTATTTATCAATATGAAATAGATATGTAAAAAATGAAAGAGGTTATTGTATATGAATATGATGGTGAGATAAACCTCTCTCAGTTACCTAAAATTTTACTCCAGCTGTTCACAATAGGCTCTGCAACAAGATGTGTAAAACATAGTTTTATAGAGTCTGAAAAATATACTTTAAAGATGCGCATGTATCTCTCATTATGTAATAATTGTGAAAATAGTGAGATAGGTTTTTGTATATGAGTCTCTTAGGAACCAAAACCTCCTTCAGTTTTGTAAGATGTATTTCTGGTTGGCCACAATTTTCTCTGCAAAATGATGACTTAACAAGTATTTTCTGTAAAAAGCGCTTTCCAATATTGTTTAATATTTCCTAATCTATAATGGATGTTAGAAAAGTGAGAGAATTTGTTGTAGTTGGGCATCGTAAGAACATAAACCTCCTTCAGTTTTGCAAAATTCATCTTGGATTGGTCACAATAGTTTTTGCAAAACAATGACTTAACAGGAAATTTCTGCAAAAATGTTCCTTCTTGCTCTGTTTTCATCTTTTAACCTTTTTGTTCTTTTAACTATTTTTACTTTCACTTTGGATAAATTTCATTGTTTGTGAAATTATTTTCATCTCTATTTAACCATTACTGCCTCTATTTTTAATTTTACTGTTTTACCTTGACTTCTCTGTAACTTTGTTTAATTTTAACTCTGACTTTTACCTAATACACTTTAACTCTAATGCTCTTTGACTGTTCTATTTTCACTGTCATTGTGAATTCTGATTTCACTTTTACCATTCACTGTGCACATTTAATCATTCTGATCTCTATTTGACTTGATTTTATTCTTTTTATGTATACAAACTGTTTATTGAATGAAGCTTTTTAATTAAAATATGAGAATTTGGAGCAAACAATTTTGTCAACTAGTATTGAAACTGTTGGCCCAATTCCATATTCTGATAAGAACCTGCAAAAATAAAACAATTTGTTAATGAAATCTAGGTCTGCAAGGGAAGCCAATAATGCTTTTTAGGGAACAGGGAATATAGTGAAAGGAGTTCTAGCCATAGCAGGGTTTTTCTCGCAATTTTAACCTTCAGGTCTTAGGAACTCTGTTTTTAGGTTTTTTGTACACTTCTGTAAGCTTAGACTATTTATAGAAGTATTTTTGGCTTAGACAGGGGTTCTTGGATAAAATAGGCATAATATGGTTCTATCCTTGAATTCATCCTTCAATTCCAATCTTCAAAATGATTTAAAAATGGCTCTGAGGCATTTGATAGGTTCTGCCGTATCTTTTTTGGTGCAAGACACAACTCCTCCATTAGTCTTCATAGGTGTCCTTTGGTAAATTTCAGAGGTTTAAGACATAAAAATGGCAACCAACGGTTTTAATAGAGTTTATACAGTGGGGAGAGGTAATGCAAAAGGCATAGGTTTTAAACGAAAGAAGGTAGAAGAATGAAAAATGCATATACAAAGGTTTAATAAACATTTTGGTTATATTAAACCTTGGCATTGAATGCAGGTCGCATCAAGCGGGAGGGCAGTTTTGGAATTCAAATGGAAAAACCGGACAGTGGTTATCGCGCGGGTTTATGGTGGTAAGAGGATTTGAGAAAAACCCACGCGATCCAATAAATGGAGGCCACGTGGAGGGGAGGATTTTTCGTGAAACCACCTATTTCGCATGCATTTTGGAGCTCAGGTGGTCGGGCATGTTTTCAATTCGAGATCGCATTTCAACTGTTAGAGAGAAGGATAAAAGCGAAGGGCTGAGATTTCTCTAGGATTTGCGCTGAATGGGAAGGGAGCGACCAGGGCTTTCATATATGCGCGCATATAGGTAAAACATAGGTTTAAACCTTTATGAAATATATGCGGGTAAAGGTTTGATTGTATAAAGAGGCGGGGTTTTATTCATACGGGGTGAGGGTTTAGTATTTATGAAAACATTGGTTTATTTCAAGGACTTGGGTTATAAACTATGCGGGGGGGAGAGGGGGGGAGGGGTTGTTTTATGTATAAGGGACTAAAGCTTTTGAACTTTATAAATGTTTCATTCAATTCAAAACTTTGGAATAATGGTTATAAGCAGGGGTTAATATGTTTTATTCAAAACATCTGTAAGATGTCTTAATAAAAACATAATGGGCATGATTTATTTTATTATATAGTATTTAAACCTTTTTTGAATAGTTTAAAGACCATAGGGGTGGGATATTTATTTAAGAATAGTTTAGACCAAAGGGTGTATAATTTGGGTTTTAAATTAAGCACATGGATAATAAACTTTGGTCTAAATCATTGTAATAGTGGGTTTTTTTGGGGTATTTTAAATATAGGGAATTAATAAGTAGAATAGGGTATTTCTTAGGGATTTAATAAAATATGTTAAAATTTAATATGAAAGGGTAGTGTAATGTAAAAAAAAAATACATAAAATCTCTAAGTTTAGTGTAAAAAGCAAAGCATTGCTCATCTTTATATTGTTTC